>MJUU01070407.1:0-15383 GCA_002080025.1 Modiolus philippinarum
GCGCTTACGAGAAGTGTGGACAGATGGACGGACAGACGGACAGACAGATAGGTGTCCTATATACCCCCTCTAAACTTTGTTTGCGGGGGGTATAAAAATTTCTATATTCCCACTGAACTGAATATTAAATTCAGGGTTGAGAAATTTTATTTTTAATTTTTTATCATTTATCATGAAAAATGCAGTAATTTTTAAGAAAATGACCATAAAGGAGCAAAAATCAAAAGAAACTTTCTGAAGGGCTGAAGAAATCTGGGTGGGAGGGAATGAGAATCTAGGATACTTTTTCTATGGTCTTTGAGAACACAAATATATATTTTGTCATGCTTGAACAAAATAAAACCTCTTCTGGTAATTCAACTGTTTATTTCATGACATTCCAGGGAAAAATAAATTCCTGCTAAATATACACAGGAGAATGCCATCACAGCATATTCTGATTTATCTCATATATGTCAGGGACAAATTCTCCCTCTCAGTAAATTCTTATTAAATAAATCTATTTCTAAAACGTCAAATGCAATTACCTATCGATCTCTTCCCATCTCTAAAGAAACAGGTTTCATCTTCCCCTTGTGCCCTCGGTCGTGCTGCCATTTCAATTCCTCCTTCAGAACTCTGGAGAAAAAAAGATAATTAATTTGAATATGAACTTCAAAGGAAATTAAGCCTATCTTAAGTGTCTGTTGAATATGAGAACAAAAGTATCAAAATCATCAAACTGTTTTGACAAATAGAACCCAAATTTTTTTAAAAATAATATCCCCTGAAACTTAGATAAAAACTAGAGGATGTCATGCCCCCATGCAAGGTATTTGTGACCTTAAGACACATATGCTGGCCCTGCTAAAACCACATGTGTTTTTATTCGTACCAATGGAGGAACGAACACAGACAGAAAAGGGTAAAACAATATGCCCTCAACTTTTAGTCATGGGAGCATAAAAATGTATGCCTCAAATTAACTCAAGAATTCCCTTTAAGAATATTTAGTTTCCACAACATGTATAACGTTTTAGAAAAGTCTGACAGATAGATAGACAGACAAGACTGATAAAAGATAATACGAATGATGGAAGAATGAACAGACATTTGGAATAATATATAGGAGATTGTTTCTGATATGGACTCAGCCATTAGAGCCAGTATCAAGTGAGCTATATTTCTTTATTTGTAATTTGCAAAATTTTTAAAAGAACTTAAATAACAAATTGAAATAGCTGAAATTTCTATTTTAGCAAGTTTAATATATTGTTTACATTTGGAAGTCCATGAACCGAAAAACGTGTAAAAGCTGATAGAGACCAAATAACCAAAATGATCTTAATAGAACAGCAAAAATTTAGCTAAGGACAGAGCTATGCATAAGGGAGATACTCCTTAGTTTTAAACAAAATGAAGTAATCAAATAAACAAAGAATGCCAAAAAATTAATTTCACTGACTATCTTATAGTAGAAAACATTAAAACAACATACCAGTAAATTTCTTTTCATATTTGCAGAATAACTACAAACTCTCGAAACTTCAACAATAAATGATTGTCTATTATTGAAAGTATACAGTTTAAAAAAAAGTCCCAAATATTTAAAAGTCGTAATATGTAATCCTATTTAAAAATAAAAGTATGGATAGTATATCAACCATAACTTCTTTACTTTCACCTGGGTATGTAAACAAACAAATCAAATTGACAGCTCTAAATTTGTTTAGTCAGTACGGATGTGCTTTGAAAATGCTCCATTCAAGAATTGTTTCCTTTAAATCAGTCAATATAGTTCGGTATAAGATGAAGTTTAAAACTTGTCGCTAAACTTAGTGCAAAACATCATAAATCTAACTTGATATATTTGTACAATATATATCCATATAAGAAAGCATTAAGCGTCTACCATTTTCAATATAATTATTACAAGAGCCGTCCATAAAGCAAGACAAATACCCACTGCACAAAGTCAACACTGGAAAGGAGAACAAGTACAAAAGTAAAATAAGATGTATTGATTACCTGGAACATGGCCTTTTGTGATTTCATGTTTATGTCCGTATATTTAGTTCTTTCAGTTTCATTTTTCACAACTGACTCAGTCCTGTTGCCAACTGAATTTTACTGTTGTTACGATTGTTTTTTGATTTATCACATTGACTATAGGGGGAAGGTTTGGGCCCAATAAAACCAGTTTAACCTCGTTAACTGGTGTAGTGATTTCTGAGAAAACTTCTGAAAATTGGTGTAGTGATTTCTGAGAAAACTTCTAAAGGAGGTGGCCATCTTGGGATGAGCTAGGAAGATAAAAATGACAAACTTTAAAGGGAACCACCCAAAGACTGTTGTGACTAAGCTAGGTTCCAATAGGATTAGTAGATCTTTGAAAGCATTTCCCATAGTGGGTACTCCTATGTTAAACTACCGGTATGTTCCCCATTGCTGGCCATCTTCAATGAGGTATGAATATAAAAATCACAAACTTTAAAGGGAACCGCCAAAGGTCTTCTGTGGCCAAGTTTGGTACCAATTTGCTCAGTGATTTCAGATTAGATCTTTAAATGCATATCCCATTGGTCCAATGTTAAACTGTTCCTAGCTGGCAGAATTCTTGGATGAGGTATACAAACACAAAAACCACAAACTTAAAGGGGACCACTAAAGGACTATTGCGACCAAGTTTGGTTTTAATTAGCTCATTGGTTTCAGAGAAGAAGTTCTTTCTTAAATGGTGGTTTACAGTGGGAGATGACCCATGTGAGATCCATACACACGACCTCATCTCACACCGGTTAATGACCAACCAGACGTGTTGATTTTTGAGATACAACAATCGTAACCATGATTAAAAGTCATACAACACCTGACTTCACAATGTAAGGAATACTCTAATGGCGCCAATGTTGTTCAAACAGCAAAGGTTTCCAGAGGTTTCTTTTGGCTTTTTACGGAAGAAATAGGTACTTGCATAAGATCCAATTTAAAGATCAGTATTTCTCACTTTTGAGACAGTACAGCAGTTCCTATTTTTAGCGGTGTGAGATTTCCTTGTCTTACACTAGTGTGAGACAAAAAAAATCATGTGCAGTTTACAGGTAAATATCATGTTTGCACTTCAGGCTCTTATAGTCTGCATCTACCCTCATTAGTGATTATAGTGTGTTTATTCTACGTATTATAAACTTGTTATATCATTTGAAGTAAAATTTCACAGGAAAATATGAGAAAAATCGTCTTTTAAAATATGGAGCGCTCAGGTATACATTCCTGGTTTTATGACGTTGCAAAAAGGGAAGTAACTCCTTGTGTAAACAGACGAAAAGGGAGCGATATTTTTGTATAATTTAGGGTAAATAAAGTGAGAAATAAAATCAAACACCAGGGGAAGTACAAGACAGAAGAATCTCAGACACCCTGGGGTAAGATTTCAATCATCTCGGACTCAGCAAGCTTCGTCTGAGACTGGAAATCTTACCCTTGGGTGTCTGAGATTCTCCTGTCTTGCACTTCCCCTGGTGTTAGATTCTTACTATCTTTCACTCATGTAAGAAATTCTACTTCTTTTCCTCTTGTTTCACTACGCTCAACTCAAGAGAAGACGCAATTTCTTACACTTGTGAAAGATATCCCGATCTTTAATCTGATCTTATGAAAGATCCTATTAATCTTTGAATGTATCACCGATAGGGTTCTATGTTAAGTTTTGCACTGGCAGTCATGCTGGCTTGGAACAAAATGAGCAACTATTGTAAAGGTCCTTTCATATATCTTTCCTGTAAAGTTTGATTAAATTTGCTTCAGTGGAGAAGATGAAAATGTGAAAAGCTAATGGACATTACTGACAGACAATGAACAACGATGGCAATAGCTCAAAATTGACCTTTTGAGCCAGGTGAGCTAAAAAAAGCCAATGCTCTATCTTCTTGCATCATGTTAGTAATCCAATTTATGTTCCCATCAATTATTAATCATTCTTCACTTATAACTCTATTAATTATTAATCAAGCTTTCCTTTACAAATATCAGCAATATTACCTCAGACATTTTTTTTCATTTTCTGAGCCATAATTTGTACGACATGATGTATGATGTATCGATGTAATCAATATTGACAACATTTGAACAATAGTTAAAGCTTTCAAATATTCCACAGCAAAACTTTCATTTCAGTATTTACACACTTTCTGCAAATAGTTTCAGCAATTTTGTGTTTTAATAATTAATAACTTTTTATCAAGAAACATTTGAGTTTTTAATTGGGAATGAAACATTTATTTGAAAACCTGTAAAGTTAAAGCTTATAGATGGTACAAAGTTTGTAAATAAACACCAAAGCAAAATCAAAGAAAATAGCTTCTTATATTAAATAAATATAATCTTCCACAGTTGTTATCTCCAATTGGCCTACAAATCTATGGAAAGGTCCATTGTTAAATTATGTTTCCTGCTGGAGGCCATCTTGGATACAACTTTGACCTGCATGACACAAGTTTCAAGAAAGCCCATTTAAGAACTATTGTAACTGCTAAGTAGGTTCAGAGAAGAAGATCTTTGAATAACATTGTTTCCCTTAGAGTCAAATGCTAAACTATGGTCCCTGCTGGTGGCAATCTTTGCATCTTTGCTGAACAAAGTATTCAAAGGGGACTAAACTTGACTAAATATAAGTTTGGTTCTAATTTGCCTTGGGGTTTCCAAGGGAAGATGTTTAAAACTGTTCTCACAGAGTTCAATGTTAATTAAACTTTTGTTTCATACTGGCAGCCATATTAAATAGGACTTTGACCTGCAAGATAGTTTGCCAAGGGTACAGTTGTGACTAAATTTGGTTCTTACTGGCTATGTAGTTTTAGAGTAGAAAATCTTTGAATGAAGAATTTATACCTGACCAACGAGGAGGGAAAAGTGATGGCCAACACTCATTCTGAATAAAACTTTATCTAATGGATTTCAATATTACCAGTAGACTGTCTATCCATGTTAAAAATTTACATTTATCTCTATTCTCTGTTTTTTGGTCCAAATACATAGAGTTTAAAGATTAAAATGAAGATATGAAAAACTGTTAAAGATTCTATCTGAAGAACTCATCTGTATGGCAATTCTAAAATATTGGTAGCCATAGAGAAAAGCGCCATTTTTTGGTCTTTTTGGCCGCTTTTTCGGGCCGCAAAATGTCTGACAATCACATATCACCCAATTTAAAGTATTTTCTGAAGATTTGGCACCTCGTTGGTCATTCCTACCTACATTAGATGAATAGTTTGGTAGAAGCAGGATCTGTGTGTAGGTTTATATTATTCTTGGGCCTCAAAATTGACATTTTTCATGATTTTGCACTTTTAAACCGGAAGTAGTGATGACACATGCATCCGAGGGACTGACACTTTTATCTTGTGATAGATATGACATTGTAGTATCATTATAAACCAAATCAGAGTATCAGGGATGAAGTGTTGCATTCTGGTTGCCTAAAAATGGAGCCCATCCCTTCCAAATTGTGCGAATATTTTGCACTTTTAAATTTGCAGCCTATGTTTTAATGCATAAGGTACCTAGGAGTGGTTAAATTGTCCTTTCTTGGTATGTGATATTGTGGAAAATAGCTATTTCCATGCTACAAGCGCAAAAAAACGTATCTGCATAGGTTTTGGGACCTGTAAGAGGTGTTCAACTGATGTATGACTGTATCCCTTCAAAAGACGGGACTCACATGGTAAGTGTTAACATCCTGTTATATAGTTGATATTTGCCATCAGTAACGTAAAATATACACCTTAATTCAATATTGAAACGTCAATAAATATCCTTCTGTAACAAAGTGATTATTTACATTTATAAGATATGTTTATTGATATATTGACATGTGTATATTGTCATGTCATAACAAGGGGATGATACACAATATTCAATACACAATTAAATGTAACCAATCACTAGGAATTACTTTTACAATGCAACCATCTGTTGCTCTTAACTCAAATGGATTTATGAAATACCAAGTAAAAAATATATCTTTTAAGCATAAAGCTGTTTTTGACTTTGAAGTCTGTGCAGTTAAGGTATTTCTTTTGAACAAGACGTGTTTTGTGAAACACTTATGGCCCCTGAGTAGCAATTAAGAAGAAACCTTTGGCATGAATAATATTTTATGTGATTCTGAGAAATTCTGGTATAAACTGAAAAAGTAAAATCACATTACATATGCCTATGAAATACAGAAGCACCCGCACATTTAAATTAGGAATTATTAACCCTATTGACAATATCAATTTTTTTTTCAGTACAAAGTCTAGATATCAAAATTTTTTTCTCAAAGAGGATTAACTGTTTCTATATATAAAACTGTTCAATCAATATTAGACCAATTTTAAAAATATTGCATTAGGCACCAATTCAATTTAAGCACAAGACGCCAAAAGAAAACATGCTTTATTTTTCAGAAATATTCTGGACAAACTGTAATGGTTTGCAAGTATGCCTTGGGTGGGACTATATATGCAACCCCACATTATAAGAGACAGATTTGTTGTTGCATAATTGCATAACAACTTCTGAGTTTCTAATAAATTATAAATGTCATTGTGTAACAGTAATATATAGGCTAATAATTGACACAGTGGTATTTTGAAACTAAATTATTTCATTTGATTATCTGGTTAGGACAATATATGCATTATTATATTCTTCCTTTGAATACATGAAAAATCATACTAATATGAACTCCACTAATGTGTGTGTAAAATATTTGTTCTTGCATATGTTATTATGCTGTAGGTATAATTTGCATAATACAGTATGTTAAAATGTACCTACTGACCAGCTGTCATAAATGTATCACATAGAAAAGACCATAACCACAGTAACTCAAGCATGAAATGTAGGTCAAATGTCTAAATGCATGGAGTACTTTCCAACATCTACCTGATTCTAACCCAACATCCTTATTGACATCAGACTTTTGGTTAAGAAGCACTGACCCTTTAAAATCTTTTCAATTCAATGCTGGTCAATATACAGTTTCTATGATATAAAAGTTTATGGTTGAAACCAGGTCCAAAATTTGAAATTTTTTTTTGTCTAAACATTGTGTTAAATCAAAATCAGATCTCAATAAAACATATCTACAGATCAGTCAGTTGGATAATAATGCTTTATTTACAATGAAAATATTTTCACTTCATCATAAATAATAAACTTTTGTGTAAAATCAAGCCATTTAAACCAAAAAATCAATTATATCAACTACTAGTTAAATAGCTATAGGTCATATTTTATATACTGCTACGATTTGATATACCTAATAAACGATTTGGATGTAGTGATAAATTCCCTTAGGATTGCCATACACAAATCCTACCTAATACAAACTAAATCCGGAGCCTTGTGATGGACGGAAAATCTCCTCGTGTGATATAATTCCTGACAGCATTGATCATCTTGATTCTATACATCTTGATTAAGCTTTAAATACAGAAAAGCTATCATTTCTGATTCTAACAAATCCTACTAATATGATGTCGCATGATCAAAACCAGATCTTTGCTCAGACTGCCTTTTTCATGGGTTGGCAAAAATGATATTTTAAGCAGCCAAACTTATCAAGCACTCATGATCGAGGAAAAGAGGAAACTCCTGAGGGATTGATCTCTCCCCTCCTTCCATTGCAATTCTTTTTTTAATTTTGTCAAGATTGACAGCGTATAATAGCCCATATTTCAACTTTTTCTGGACCTTGATCTATTTTCATTGGTTGTACCTTATATCATTTATCCTGCAATGATAGCTTTTACTATACAGATAAAGCCCTATGTATATCGCCTTGCTGTATCCTGTATCTTGTATACTATACAGGATATCTATTTAAGCCACGCCCACTTCCAGTATTTATGGAGACAGATATCCCCAAAAATATTCATTTTTAGATAATATTTTCCATTAAATGAAGTTGTTTTATGTATTGCAGGATAAAAACAATATATAATTGATGTCTTTAGATATCAAATGTATTTGTACTCAGCAGGAAACAGATTGAAATGCTCCCCAAAGGCTAGCACATCAATCTGTTTCTAAGTCTTGTAAAAACACAGTTGATATTTTAAGACACTAACAATACAGTGCACCCACCTTTGGGACCAGAGAAATTTTTGGGATTAGTGAGGGTGGTGATATATCGTGGGAATAAATTACATTGAAAATACATCGAAAATACACATTTTTTTTTTAAAATGTACCCAGAAAATGGTTGAGGGACTGCTTTAAAGAGGGGCTGTATAACGAGGGAGCAGTGTATGTTGTCTATATATCTAACTTCATTACTTAAGAACACAAAAAGAAAACCCATGAAATTAAAGGCAATACAGTGATACACTGAAAATCAACAGTACAGCTCAATAAGAAGAATTTGAGCTAGAGTGATGCTTGAGCTGTCAAGGCCACAAACTTGAACAAAAGGGTCACTGAAAAAAAGTTTGAGACATCAATGGTGTTTGAGCTAAATTGCATGCAGTTTATAAGATATTCAATATACCAAAGCTTCCCAAATATTTGCTGTTTCAGGGTTGAGATTTTCTGAAGCTTGCTGATGGACATGGAAAGACTTTAATGGGAAAGTTTACTTGTTGCACTATCATACTTAATTATCATTTTGTACAAGTATCCATTTTTAGATACAATCACAAAAGCAAATGGGCATTTAACACTATCTTCAAATGATATAATAAATTTCTAAAAGTATATTTAAAATCATAAATGTATACAAATTATATAAACTTACAGTCAAAATCTGGGTTAAGTAAGTGTTTTGTTATAGACATACAAAACATCTTTTATTGTGTATTGAGAGAAGAATGTGACGTCAGATTTCTTTCAAACTTGACAATATCGTCAAATTTCAATATTTAAATTTAGACACTGGCGGTATACCTTTCAGTGTATTCTAATAATAGGGGAAGAAAAGCATTTATATAAATACTACATGCAAATTAGATTCGCCTTATTATTGTCCATTCCACTATTGTGACAAATTTTTAAGCTTAAATTTCCATTGTTAAGGAAGTATATATTTCTTGCAGCAAACATTTGAAATTTTTTTACTAGTTATACTTTTTGGGCCAACAATATATAAAGGAGAAAACTGTGTATATAATTTAATTGATACCTGACATTATATATATGATCCAATATCTCCATTTATTTCTTTAAAATAAGAAGTAAGGAGGGGGAATTGACTTTAACCCAGATGCAGATGTCAATGCCAATTGACTTTAGGCAACATCAAATTAATTAATAGATTCTCATCCCCACCCGCCCCATTTTTTCTAGGCTCAATTTTTTTTTATTTTCAATTATTCACAAATTTCTTTAAATTCCTTTCAATTTTTGTGAAAATCAGTAAAAAACATAAAATAAAACCCTCCCACCCGCGCCAGATTTTTTGTTACAGATGGATGAGAATCTACAATTTAACTTGATAGGGCCTTAGGGATATCACATAAGCCCCCTGACTTCCAAATTAAGAATTGTAAATTTATAACACAATTTAATTTGTCTTCAATCTATGCATGCCAAGAGGCCAATATAGTAATGGCTGCATTCTCCATCACTGATTTATAATTTCATTACTTCACAATGGCCATTTTTATCCATAAAAGCAGCTGAATCAATCATAATTTCTAGACAAAAATATTGAAATGTCAAATATTGTCTACAATTCATATTGATCATAATTTAATCCAAGCAATAGGGGACTTTCGAGATAGGAACTCTCTTGTAACTGAAGGCAGAAATGTTCACCTAAATACCAGTATGAAGGAATGACTGGATTCCTTGGCTTTTGGAATAAATATGTATCACCTAAAAACCCAAATATTTATTTATAAAATTTAAGTGTATACTTAAAATATTTCCTACATGACAATTCTTTCACTAATTAAAATTTAATTGATCAAATACAAATACCTGGAGCGCTACAATTGATTAAATATAAATCACCCTTAGCTCAACAGTGTTCATTAATTAGTGAATCCCTCTCAATTTATTGATATATTGATTTTTGACGTATAATATTAGATTTCTTTCTGGAGTGAATATGATTCAAAAGTCCCATATTCTAAGAGCATGACAAAATACTGCATTTCCAAAATTGTGACAAAAATCATGCAAGTGATTAATTTCAGCATGAGGCTAAGGTCTCCGAATCACAGTGAAAATAGCATATCTTGTAGATTTTGTTTACAAGACTTTTTTCTGACTGAATATCTAATTTCCCCTACGAAGAGGGGTTTAAAAAGGAGGAGTCTTCCACTAAAATTATCTGTGAGCCAACTGTGGAGTATGGACAGTAAGGGCTTTAAGAATTGGCTCCTATTTAACGAAGACTTGGCTGCTAAATTTAAGTATTTAAGACTTGGCTCCTAAATTTGAGTATCTTTAAATTCCAAGAGCATCAACAAGAAAGTGCCATTAGTGTTTTTTTCACTTCATCTTAAGTATCATTACTTTATCAATTGAACAAACATGATATAATTCCGACACTTTTCATGTAAGTCCTCATTACAAACCATAGATAGAGTATAACTATATAATTATTTGTCTGAATCAATAAAAAAACAGTTAATAGGCTTGATTTTGCACTTCAGCTTTTCCGCCTGCAGGAAACATTTCCGTTTGAAAACAATTTCTTAACTTCAACCCTATCTGAAAATTACACGACTTGAGACGATGATTCTTTTTGTGAAGAAAATCAATCAGGACATTATCTTGTATCAAAACCGAATCAATTTACCAAAGAACATGTATAAAACTAATTACGACTGTTGTATAGTAAAGGTTATTTTCAATTTTCAATAAGTTACACAAGTGCTGACAGGTGATTTTATCAGAACTTTTGAGATTAGAGCTTGTGTGTTGGAGGGCCGAAAAGAACGCCCCTATACCAGGAGAAAGAAAGGACTGCATTCATGAATTTCTAAATAAATAAATGAAGATGTATCTCCAAATAGCAACAAATCAAGTAAGCAGTAAGCAACTGTTAGTTAGATGTAATCTAATCTGGATGCTGACCTACCAAAAATGTGTATGAAGATATATGAAGACCCATTTTTAAATGATCCTATCATAAGCAATGAAGGGATATGGAGTAAAAGCAAATGAGACAAAATCTCAACAAATACGTGGGAAAAACAAGCAATGGAACAACGTTTTTATTGTTGTTCTTCATCTTGAAGTCACCATGAGGCCTTCAACAATGAGCTATGCTCATACCTCATAGTAAGTTCAAGACCGCCCCTAGCACCGGTTTAAGCGGAATTCATTGCTGGATGTCGTGCAACGCTACATCCATGTTTATCATGTAATGAATGCGGGATCATCAACAAACATTAAATCAACTGGCAAATAGGAACAAGATGTGTTTGTGAAACACTATGCTCCCGGCAGCAACCCTGTGTACGATACAAAATAAAAACTAAAATTGCAATCACTAAAAATTAAGGTTAAGTAGACAATTGTACTAAGCTCCATTAGATCTATTCACATGTAGAACACCAAGCTTCTTGCAAATGTAATTAACGAGCTAAAAGCAAAATCTAGATTTTGACCTTTTGACCTCTGTAACCTTGATCTTTGACCTGACTGAAATTTTTTTGGTGGATTTGTATTAAGCTTCATTAGATCTTTTCATGTATAGAATATGAAACCTCTAGCAATTGTAATTAA
Organism: Modiolus philippinarum; assembly: GCA_002080025.1. Classification (NCBI taxonomy): domain Eukaryota; kingdom Metazoa; phylum Mollusca; class Bivalvia; order Mytilida; family Modiolidae; genus Modiolus; species Modiolus philippinarum. Next base: position 11,704 of record MJUU01070407.1, read on the forward strand.
CTAGCTATAGCAAAATCTAGATTTTGACCTTTTGACCTATGTTACCTTGACCTTTGACCTGACCTTAGTGAAATTTGTATAATGCTGTTTAGTTTTATATGACCAATATACAGGCAAAATATGAAGGTCCTATTACATATGATAAAAAAAATACAGGCAATGTTAAAGTTTTTGTTAAAGTTTTCAATTTTGCACTCGGTGACCTTGACCTTTGACCTGACCCAAATTTTTTTTGATGGATTTGTACTAAGCTTAATTAGATCTATTCACATATAGAATATCAGACCTCTAGAAATTGTAATTAAGGAGCTAAAGAAAAATCTAGATTTTGAACTTTTGACCTCTGTGACCTTGACCTTTGACCTGACTTTAGTGAAATTTGCATAATGCTGTTCAGTTTCATATGACCAATATACAGGTCAAATATGAAGGTCATATCACATCTGGTTGGAAAGATATAGGCAATGTAAAAGTTTTTGTTAAAGTTTATAATTTTGCACTCGGTGACCTTGACCTTTGACCTGACCCAAATTTTTTTGGTGGATTTGTATTAAGCTTTATAGATCTAATCACATATAAAATATCAAACCTCTAGCAATTGTAATTAAGGAGCCATAGCAAAATCTAGATTTTGACCTTTTGACCTCTGTGACCTTGACTTTTGACTTGACCTTCGTGAAATTTGCATAATGGTGTTAAGCTTCACATGATCAATACACATACCAAATATGAAGATCCTATCACGTCTGGTTTAAAAGTTTTGAGCCAGGTTAAAGTTGCGGACAGACAGACAGACATACAGACAGACAGGACAAAAACAATATGCCCCCGATCTAAAGATCCGGGGTCATAAAAATGAAAGGATATGGAGTGAATACATGTGACAAAAACGCACACGATACATAGAGAACTCCAGTTTATCAAGGACAGGGCTTTTATTCCTGTCTACATCTTGATGTCGCCTGAGGGTCTTCAACTAGAGCTGAACAATATTCACCCCCTCAAGTGAGATCAAAGTATTCTTACAATTGCACAGTAACAGAGGCATGAACTTGGATGAAAAAACTTGAATGCAAGTCCATAATGTGGAAAATTTGAGTCAAAGTGACCTAATTTTACCTAACATCGAAAATGCCTGCACATGCACAGTTAGATGAATCTATCATGTACAGTTGCTGAGATATGAACTTGGACATAAATTTGAATGCAAGTCAATCAAATATGCGGAAAATATAGGTTAAAGAGACTTACTTTTCTTGGCAGCTATTAGATAACCAAAGATGCATCTGCATGCACAGTTTGATGGCACTACCCTTAGCGATCATGATACATGCCAAATGCGGTAGAATCAAATTTCTAGTAGTTCATCTATGGATTATGGGGTCTCAACCTAAAAACTGGGTGGAAGCCTTCTTCCTTCTGAGTGGTCGAATTTCTTCAAAATAAATGCATTCTTAGGGGTGTAATATTAGTCTTTTAGTGGTAAATAATTCGCAAAGGTTCCACAGAACCTGGTGTCTTGCCTGCTCACTCCACTTTCATTATAATTTGGCCTATATTAAGATGTGGTTACTAAAAATTTTAAGTAATAACTGGTCTTTGAGAGTATCCGGAAATTTACCAAAATTTGAACCAAAAATTTTTGAAACCTAACCATTGGCAATATTAGTTTTGACAAAAATTCATCCAAAAAGCATGGTTGCTAACAAGAATTTAATTGCTTGTCTTTGACTTAGTTTGAGAGTATCAGGAAATTTACCAAAATTGGAATCAAATTTTTTTTAAATCTAAGCATTGAGAATTTTTGTTTTCACTAAAATTCAATCAAAAAGCATGGCTGCTAACATGAATTCCCCAATACTGCTGGTGTTTGAGAGTTGCAGGAAATTTACCAAAATTGGAACCATATTTTTTATTCTTAAGTTTCAGAATTATGTCCGGTAAGAAAAATTGCTAAAATATTTGATTGTATGCAAAAATTTCAAAAATTGTTAAGTCTTGGACATTTTCAGGATATTTACCAAAGTTGGAACCGGAATAAAATCCTGAAAGTTTATTGCTTATCTATGGACTAAATGCAACAATTCTATGTCAAAATCAAATTTCCTAAGATACAATTTGTTTAAACTTTGCTGATATTTTAGACCAAAGTGAAAATCAAGTCAAATTCATTGATGCGGAAAATATAGGTCACTGTGACACAAATCTGGTATGGATGTTAGTTACTTCTAAAGATGTAACCACTAACCAATCATCATCTGTCTGTGGCATGTAGGTGTTAAGATATAGTGGAAACAAAAAAAAATTATTGAAAAAAAACTAAGTCCAACAAATGGCAAAATACGGAAAAATTGGAATTATTTTTTTTTTTAAATATACTTGGGATTCAATAATGCAGTTGTACTGAATATTGTGTCAAAAATTCATTGCTATTGAGCAAGATTTCAGAGAGTTATTGAAGTTCAAAAAAAGTTTAACATTTGGGTTAACCAAATGTTGACGACAACGCCGACACCGAGGACTGAATCTATGGTCGCTATGTCTCGCCTTCGCGACCTTTGTCGCAGGCGAGACAAAAATAAAGCAGTCTGCTCCGTTAGGTACTAGTCCGATGCCAAAGACTAGTAAATTTGAATTCGGACTAGTAAATTTTTTCAACCACTAGTCCAACCTGACTAGAAACAATTTTTAGTTGCACAAATTTTATATTGCATTTTTTAGACAACATGCTAATAGGAAAAAGAGGGGAAACGGGGAATGTGTCAAAGAGACGACACAAAGGGGAGTAATAACAACTCAAAGCCACCATAAGATCTTCAATGAACGGTGTGGAAACCCCATATTGCCTTTGATCACTATAAATTTTTCATTTTATTTTTGAACTAGTAAATCTGCTACCTCAACTAGCCTAAGGACTGGTTCTGAAAAGTTTTTGGCGCATACTGATAAAGACACCTTCAATCACGTTTTCAGATTAATATATTAGATGTATAAATGGAATGGCCCATTAGCACCAATGATTCATTCAGTCTAGACCACCAATATCACCAGAGGATCTGTAATCTAATGATGATAAAACTAGAGAAATTGTTACACATAAACCATACATCTATTTCTGTAACAATATCATATATCATCATAATTATAGCTATCAAATAAAAAAAGTATTTCATGATAAGAAGCCTTATTTTACAGATCCTGAGAATATCTGGATATAAATAAAAGTCAGAGAAGCATGCAACCATCTTCGATTTTCCTATGTATATTTTCCGTGTATGAAATAATTAATATTGACATCTGGTCCCCCAAGACTTATGATTGCACAATGAAGATTACACATTTCTCGGATGAGCTAATGGGATCATTGTATGAGTATTAACAGGCAATAACTTTGATAAAAAGGGAAAATCTTGCCAGAAATTTAACACAGACCAGTCAATTGACATATTAGGATTCAAGTCTTCAAGCAACTGAAATTCAAAGATTGAATACTAGTGATATATGTTATGCGTCAACTGGGAAAATTATGAAGTAGTAGCTAATTGAACTAAACGAATTTAATGTTTACTTGCACTTTGCCTTTATGTAACTTGCTCCTGCCACAAAAGTTTTTGATATTGATAGAGGGAAAGGCTGGGCAAATATAAAACAAAATTTTACTTTTTTGTAAAAGATTTTAT
>MJUU01070407.1:30413-50058 GCA_002080025.1 Modiolus philippinarum
TTACCCCTTTTTGGCCCCTTTGTCTAAAACGGGTGGGGCCACAAACCCGAAATTAAAACCTGGGCTTGCCCTCTACCAAGAAACCTCATACTGAAATTTGATAATGATCCGTCCACTAGAAACAAAGTTATGCCGGCCACCACAGACGTCGACACCAACGCAGACGCCGACGCCATACCATAATACAACCGCAAAATTTTTGCGGTCGTATAAACATATTAAAATTTTGAAAAATTTCTGGAAAAAGGGCAATAACTCCAAAACTGGTAATCAGATTTTCTTCAAAATTGCAGGCCGGGTAGATCTTGCCATGCTGATCACCTTTCCTCCTGTCAGATTTCGGATATCTGTAACGGTTTTCGAGTTATTTGCCAAAAAAAGTAATTTATCCCTGTGTGCTATTTTTAGTTACGGCAGCCATATTATTTGGTCCTCGGACTAATCGAACACAATTTTGAATCTAGATACCCTGGTACTGATTCAGACCAAGTTTGGTTAAAATTGGCCTAGTGGTTTCAGAGGAGAAGATTTTTGAAAAATTTACGACGGACGGACGACGGACTCCAAGTGATGGCAATACCTCACATGGCCTTTTAGGCCAGGTGGGCTAAAAATAACTTATTTAAAAAGATGAAAATGTAAAATAAAGACAAGTTTGTAACGATAAAATCAAAATTGTAATGAAAGAGACAAAAACGTTCTACAAAAGACAAAACTGTAAAATAAGAGACAGTTTGTCAGAAAAGACTGTTTGTCAGAAAAGAAAATTTGTCAGTAAAGACTGTTTGTCAGAAAAGACTGTTTGTCAGAAAAGACAATTTGTCAGTAAAGACAGTTTGTCAGAAAAGACTGTTTGTCAGAAAGGACAATATGTCAGTAAAGACAGATGTCACTTTTCCTTTCAACTCAAATCTATGATTTTGATTGGCTATGTATTCTCCAATACATTTAATTATGTCTCAGTTGCACATGAAAAAAAGACAAGTTACTCAAAAGAAATTAATTTATTATTAAAAATTGAGAATATTGAGAGACAGTTAAGTAGCTATCAAAAGGGGGGCAACTGCAGATCCAGCCATTAAATTGAACAAAAAAAAATATAAAATATGTTTATAAAACATGGATGCCCCGCCGACAAATTTATCGCAACAGATAACCTTAGCCAATCATCAGTGGAATTTAGTTCCCTGTCACTGAATTGGGATGGAATCATCAAGAAGTACTGTCATGATTGTTACAGATGATTATTCATTGAATATTTGTTAAGTAATGGACGTAAACAAAAATTATCAAACTAAAGTCGCTGAAGCATAAAATATTGGTAAGGTTATAAAATTATCCATGAATACTGCAGTACTCACTATGGTAATTTATTTGATTAACCATCAAGCTACCAATAAATTGGCTTAATGCAAAAATTAAACAAAGTCATTCAAGTATAAAATGTAGGTCAAAGTCAACAAATTGTCTAAGAATTTGGTAGTTTTCACTAAGATGAGTCATTTCATGAAACATTATAATGTTATGTTGTGTAGTTGTTATGAAATGGATTTAAAACACAAAATTTACCGAAAGTCACTCAAGCGTAAAATGTAGGTCATAGACACTAAATTGTCCTTGATTTGGATAGCACCCATCAAGGTGATTTATTTGATGCAACACCATAGTGATATCATGTTTAGTTATTGAGAAATGGACTTAAATGTAAAATTTAACGAAAGTCATTCAAGCATGAAATATAGGTCAAAGCCACTTAGTTCTTAACGATTTGGGTATTAATTTGATTAATTTGATGAAACATCATTGTGGTAAGATGTGTAGTTGATGAGAAATGAACTTTAACGCAAAATCTAACAAAAGTCACTGAAGCGTAAAATATAGGTCAAAGCCACTTGATTCTCAATGATTTTGGTAGTACTCATTAAGGCAATTAATTTGATGAAACATCATTGTTGTATGATGTGTAGTTGTTGAGAAATGGACTTAAACTCAAAAATTTAGCAAAAGTCACTCAAGCGTAAAATGTTTGTAATTGTTGGTGAATCTGGTGGTACTAACCAAGGTGCATATACTGATGTAATGATATTAAAATATTACAGGAGGTTACCAAAATATGGACCTAAATGCAAAACTTAACATCGGCACGTACGGACGTACATACGTTACGGACGGACGGACAGGGGTAAAACTAAGCCCCCGACTTATCGTCCCGGGGGCATAAAAATAAATAGTACAGTCACAATATATAAAAATTCCTGAAAAGTCAGTACTATTTGAACTAAATGCAAATTCTAAAGATCTCAAAATGTCACCTGAATTAAACATTCATTCTTAAAAGTAACGGTAACCCGAATAATTCAGTCGATATATTCCACTCACTACGATCGCTCCATCCTCGAGAGGTGATTAGCCATTAGAGGGCACAGAATTATTCGAGTTAAAGTAACGGTTATCCCACAACAGTTAGTACATGATGATTATCTCCCTTTCTATATGTAAACTGAACTCCAACATTGTGTTTTTTATTTTAAAAGAGTGACTACAAGACTACAACTTTCAAGGAAAATTAACAATATTAACGTGGACTAAAAGTCTGTAAACGAACAAGCAACAGTAACACCGGGTTGTTTCAGTTCAATGATAAAAACAAGTACAGCGTCTAAATTACTATTTAAATTTAGACTCTAAAGTTACACAACTTCCATTAACAATTCTTAGGACTGTTTCAATTTTGGCTTGTTAAAAAAACAACCCAGAATAAGGCTTATGAAAATGCACAGACAGTGAAACACAAAACTCACACGTTGAACAAAGCTTTCGTCTTTCTACTTTCGTTTTGTCCATTCAGCACCTCTTGCGCATGTGTTAGTACCAGAAATTTGTTTATATGCCATTCAAGCAACTGAAACGCTCTCTTGTTCATGTAAAATCGTTTCACTGTTAAAATGTTTTATCCATTTTAATTGCAGGATATCAATTATATTAGCAAAGATGCACTTTCTGATTCTTCCGAAATAACCCGAAGTTTACCGATGATAAATTTTCCGTTAAGGGGGGTGTGGAATTGTTTTTCTTGAATAATTCTTTTAAATGATCACCAAATTCTTTCAAATCTGTGTGAATTACTTTATCATGTTTATTTTCTCACTAACTCATTGTTAAAATTCAATAAAGGGCTACGCCGAGCGAAGCATGATACGACCGCAGCAATGTCGACCACTGAAATTTCAACAAAAGTAGTTTAAAGTGACTGTGGACACAGTAAAGAGCTTGACACAATAATTCGATGGACACAAAAAGAAGCTTGACACAGTTATTAGCTAGGAACAAAAAACGGAAAAATTCAACCCTTTTGATCACTTACTGATGAAAAAAACGTAAGAGCTATGCAAAATATAGACTATCAACTAAAACTTTACATCCAGGAAATTCAAAGAAAAAAATTCCATTGAAATCTGATGAAAAATAAAGTTAAGACGAATTTAGAAAAATTGCAATTTTGGCCCCTTTGACCCCTCGTAGCTGGGAAACGGTAAGAGCCACGCCAAATTCATTGCCATACATGTACTTCTGAAAGCTTAGATCAAGAGGAATCCAAAGAAAAAAATCCCATCGAAATCCAATGAAAAATAAAGATTTGACATATTTAGAAAAACTGCAATTTTGGCCCCTTTGACCCCTCGTAGCTCGGAAACGGTAAGAGCTACACAAAATCCGTTGACATATTACAGAAAGCTTAGATCAAGAGGAATCCAAAGAAAAAAATCTCATTGAAATCCGATGAAAAATAAAGATTTGACATATTTAGAAAAATTGCATTTTTGGCCCCTTTGACCCCTTGTAGCTCGGAAACGGTAAGACCTACACAAAATCCGTTGGCATCCTACTGAAAGCTTAGATCAAGAGGAATCCATAGAAAAAAATCCCATCGAAATCCGATGAAAAATAAAGATTTGACATAATCTGCAAATTCCCAATTTTGGCCCCGTTCGGCCCCTCATAGCTGGGAAAGGAAACAAGTTATCAAAAATCTAATAGTTGAGCGCCATATTAATTTTTCACAAGGAATCCATTAAAAAAACTGCATCAAAATCGGACTTAAAATAAAAAAATTATTTTTTTGGAGATTTGCCCCTGTTGGGCCCCATTTATCTCGTGAGCGGTACATGCTACGTGAAATCCATATTGCATACACCAGATTGGAAATTTCCTCAGGAGCACACTGAAAGAAACCCCATCAAAATCCGATTAATAATAAAGATTCTACAGACAAACATGTGAAAACACCCAATTTAACCCCTTTTGGCCCCTTTTTTAAAAACGGGTGGGGCCACAATTACCAAAACTAAGCCAAGCCTTCCTTTTGTACCAAAGAACATTATGTTAAAATTTCATTAGGATTGATTTACTGGAACTAATGTTATTGACCAAAAACTAAAGTGTCTACAGACGACGATGACGACAACGACGACGACGACAGCACCATACCAATATACGACCGCAAAAATTTTTGCAGTCGTATAAAAATATGAATTTGGGCAATTTGCTTTTTCAAATTGATGCACCTGTTTTTGTTCATAGTGCATTTCAACTGACAGGGTCATGACATTAGAAAGCCTTTCTAAAAATGCCCTTAGGAAAAGGTTGAGGTCAAATATAGTATTGCTATGAAGCTCTGATAATAACAAAGTAGCATACCAAATATGAACACCTTACTTCTAAATGTCTACCTTCTTGAGGCACTGAGGTTTAAGTGTTTTTTTGTTTTTTTTTAATTGTTCTCAGGGCAAGGTCAAGGTCAAAATGTCCAAAAAAAAAATGGTGCCACTGAAAAAGTTCTCATCATTACAAAGTCACATACATGTTGTACCAAATATGAACAACCTGCCACTAAATTTCAACCTTCTAGAAGCAGATAATATATTTTTGAAATTGTCCTCAGGGCAAGGTCAAGGTCAATAATATCTACAAATATAGTACCCACACAAAGCTCTCATCACAAGGAAGTCAAATACTAAATATGAACATTGTACCACTAAACAATTCAACCCTAGAAGCAGGGTTATAGTTTAATAAGCAACAAAAAAAATTCCCTCAAAGAATGGTCAAGGTCAAAATGTCTACAAATATGGTACCACCAGAAAGGAAAAGCTATAATAAAAAAAGTTTCACTCCAAATTTATATGAACACCCTAATACTAAAAGCCAATCTGCTAGAGGCAAAGCTAAAGCTTTTAAAAATTGCCCTAAGGGCATGCTCAATGTCAAAATGTCCAAAAGTATGGTACTACAAGAAAGCTCTCATCACAAGGAATTAAGTCACACACAAAATACATGTATCTAATCCTAGCTCGTTTTCATTATACATGTGCAAGCAAGGTTTAATTTTGCTGACATCGGTTTTTAATTCTTCAAGGTAGAAGAAGAGAGGAAAAGAGGTACAGTTTAGAATGAAACAAGTGCTATGCCAGTATGGATCACAAGACCTTAGCTTCACTTACTTACAACACTGAGGTTAGGTAACTTCCTAAATTATAAATGGCAATGTAAATGATGACAGGTTGCTTGAATATGTCTGTTTTATCTAGTTGTAAACTCCAGTGCTCCCTGGTTATATCATACCTTTTTGAACTGAGTAGGGGCGTTTTCCAAATGCTGGCATGACCCCCCTTTTTTCCAAGCGATAAGAGCTGTTCGACTGCAAATAACACAGATATACTGAGCTAATGGGCTAATGGGTGAACCTATACAAAGAAAAATGAGAGCACACCTGATAATGATGTAACTGAAATGGAATATTTCAGAAATTCAGTGACCATGCATGCATAGCTTTGGACTTGGCTGAAATTTTGAAGCACGGCAAAAAGTGTTTATACATTTATGTCGTGTATGTAAAACTGTTCTGTAAAACTGAAGCCACTCTTGGGTCCCCACTCTTGTCATACACTAGCAGTGCCTCCTTCAGTCACATCAATATTTTGTTGTCTATCTTCCGTCTGCTTTTTTTTTTTGCTTTCTACCCCGGGTAAAAACGTAAAATCCTAGTCGGCAGACGGAATACTACTGTATAATTCCGGAGCGCGAGTTTCTGCAGTAGTTTTCTTGATCTCAATGTTTATTTTTACTTTCGAATGAAGTTTGGGGATATGGACCCTTTCACGATAACTGCGGTCCTGCGATTTTGAGTGGAAAATAAAAACAATTCCCGCAAAAATGACGTCGTAGTACAATTAATCCTTCTGTCTGGCGAACTCCTCAGGCTTGCGACGCGAACTCCTCAAGACTGAATTTTAAATGATCTCCAATATATGATGAGCCCTTGGTTTGATTTAGGGTTTATATATTGGCTGCATATATTCTGCAGATGTGCGATAATCTTTTTGGTTTTCGATATACAAGAGGGCTAATATGTCGATTTGAAAAAAAAGTCCCAAAATGTGGAATATTTGGCATGCGACGCTGTCGTAATGTTGGCATGGTCTGAAGATGCACAATAAGCTCGGATCCAACTTTGGTAAATTTCCTGCAAATGTTTAAGACTGATATTTTTGGACATTTTAACGTATAATCTTATATTTGGGCAAGTATGTGGAAAAATCAAAACAAAATAAGTCTAAAAACTTAGAATTTTAAAATGTCATTCCAATTTTGGTAAATATCCTTTAAGTCTCAGAGTATCTGTCGTAAAGCCTCTCAACAATTGAGTGTACTTAAGCGTATTGGAATGTACTGAACAAACTTACTATATTTCATACTTTTGTATTATCAATTTATATTTTTTGTCCTCTAACATGACATTTTTGTTCTAAAATTAGAAAAAAATACAGGAAAGAGCTCTACGTTTTATTTATGAAGAAAGATGAAGATCTTCTACACATAGCTAAGGTACCATCATTACAAGTAAGAAGAATGCGCACTATGGCACTTGAATGTTTAAAATTTTATATAATTTGTCTCCTCCATGTTTAAACGATTTAGTAACTTTTAAAAACAATAATTATAGTTTTAGATATTCTAACATTTTAGATATACCTAGAGTGAGGACAACCACCTATGGTAAGAACTCTTTTAAATATGCAGCAGCTGTTTTATGGAACGAATTACCTGATAATTTTAGAAAAATTTCAAATTTTAATCAGGTCAAGAATATAATACAATCCTGGAATATGTAATGCATGCAAATACCTTTTACCTGCAATTTTCTGTATTTTAGTCATAATAAATTAAATCATGCCATACTTATTTACATATCACATATCAGGTTTTTCTTTCCTTTGCTTTTATGTTTTGATTTACTATTAATTTATGCCATTTTTGTATTTCTATTCTGCTTGTGCTATGTGTTTTTAGTGCTTTTTTATTTATTTGTTTGCATGACACTGCTTTTTTAGTTGCTTTGTAATCTTGTGCTTGTGTATTTCATGTATATATGTATGTCGGTTAAAAGCTCTATAGAGCTTATGTTTGTTATATTCTACATGCCGACTTTAAATAAAACTTATTTATTATTTATTTATTTATTATAGAGACCACTTTTATTTGAATTTTACCTTGCAAACATACTGCTAGGTTTTCGGTTTCGATATGTGCAATCATTTTCAGTGATTTTATTCAAAAATATTAAATCAAATTCGCCAACTAGGGAGGTGCAGATGTTAAATATGTTCGGAACAATTAAATGCAAAATTTGTTATTTATTACGCAACTCTATTTTCTGTTGTATTTTGAAACAATTGGGTCGATTCCAGTGGACCAGAGGAGGAACCCGAGGTTATTCACGAGTCCAGAATACAGACTTGTTTGACATGAAAATTTTACTTCGCGTTTTATGGAAATTTACTGTTTTTATCTTAAAAAATCTCTCCTTTCCTCATTATGAACCAGAAAACAACCATTCCAGTAATACTTTTATACCAAATTTGCCTACAGTTTCACTACATCCATGCGTACAGTAAAACAAGAGGCTCCCATGGCTGACATAGATAAAAGGCATTTCCAATAGGAAATTTAGCAGAATACTTTTTTCTTTCTGAAATTACAGTATTCTTGTTTGGTTTCCATGGCAACCGAAAGATCCACCATCCATTGCCACCCATAACAGAACACCATTCAAAAAAAAAAATGGGTTCTCCCTAGAATCAAGGTAGTTACATATTGCTGAAATTAAAATATTCAGACCACGATTCAAATAAAAATTCAAAAATTTGGGCAGAAGTTCCCCTTAAAACCAATAAGACCAGTGTAAAAACTATGTTCCAGATGGTGGCCATCTTGGATGAGGTACGGACCTGCCGGATACATTTTTTGGATGGGACCTCCTAAGGACTATTGTGACTTAGTTTGGTTCTAATTGGACTAGTAGTTTCTGAGAAGAAGATCTTTGACTGTATATTCCATAGGGTCCAATGTTAAAACTATGTTCCCGGTGAGGGCCGGATACCTTTTTCGAAAGGGACTATGTAAGGGCCATTGTGACTAAGTTTGGTTATAATTGGACTAGTAGTTTCTGAGAAGATCTTTGAATGTCTTTTCCATGGGCCATCCTGGATAAGGTACGGACCTGCCGGATACCTTTTTCTAAAGGGGACCACCCAAGGACTATTGTGACTAAGTTTGGTTCCAAATGGCTCAGTGGTTTCAGAGGAGAAGATCTTTGAATCAAAAGCTTACGACGGACGCAAAGTGATGGCAAAAGCTCACCCTGGCATAAACAGTTGAGCTAAAAAGGGGCATGACTCCAACAACAAGAGGCTCTCAAGAGCCTGTATCGCTTACCTGGACCATGATTACATAGATAAAAGGCATTTCAAATAGGAAAAACAAAACATGAAATTTAGCAGAATACATTTCTTTAAAAAAATTACAGTTCCCCTTATAATCAAGGTAATACATATTGCTGAAATTAAAACATTCAGAACACAGTTTAAAAAAATGGACAAAGGTTCCCCTTAAAATCAATGGGCCAATGTAAAAACTATGTTCCAAACCATGTTCCCCGCTGGCGGCCATCTTGGATGAGGTACGGACCTGTCGGATACCTTTTTTGGAAGGGACCATCTGAGGACCATTGTGACTAAGTTTGGTTATAATTGGGCTGGTTGTTTCTGAGAAGAAGATCTTTGAATGTCTTTTCCCGTAGGGTCCAATGTTAAAACTATGCTCCCCGATGACGGCCATCTTGGATGAGGTACGGACTTGTCTGATACCTTTCTGGGAAAGAACCATCTAAGGACTATTGTGACTTAGTTTGATTCTAATTGGACTACTAGTTTCTGAGAAGAAAATCTTTGAACGTATTTTCCCAAAGGGTCCAATGTTAAAACCATGTTCCCCGCTGGCGGCAATCTTGGATGAGGTACGGACCTGCCGGATACCTTTTTATGAAGGGACCATCTAAGGACCATTGTGACTAAGTTTGGTCATAATTGGACTGGTAGTTTCTGAGGAGAAGATCTTTGAATGTCTTTTCCATAGGGTCCAATGTTAAAACTATATGTTCCCGCTGGCGGCCATCTTGGATATGTTAAGGACCTGCCGGATACCTGTTTTTGAAGGGACTTCCCAAAGATAATTGTGACCAAATTTGGTTCCAATTGACCCAGTGGTTTCAGAGGAGAAAATCTTTGAATGAAAAGTTTACGGCGGACGGCGGACGACGGACGCCAAGTGATGGCAAAAGCTCACCCTGGCATAGCCAGATGAGCTAAAAGGTGTTGCATTAAATATGACCTACAGTAAAACACTGCGCACAGCTACAAAAATCGCCCCCAACCGTACATTCAATTCCTGTAATGGAAGCTTCCAATCATCATTTATTATCTTTGCACACAGTCTTCTGGGAGAAATGACAGTTAAACGTTTGAAATTAACACAAGAAATGGTAAATTTATGATGAAATTAGGTCGTGACTGACAATATCTGCATGCGAAAGTGATATTTTCTTTGTCAGTTCTTGTTCTCATATTAAATTGTATCCTGTTTTTATTACAAATAACACGTGTAGGTGGAAAAATCAAAGTTATCTGCAAGCAGGAACTACATTTTACAGATGATCGACGGACTTGAAATGGAAAGACGCTGTATTACTCATACCAAAGGTCCAGACAAAATATCAAATCATTACTACATATCCTTGACGAAAAATCTCAATGTATGGCAATAGTAGGAAAAAATAAAAGTTATGGACAAACAGGAAGTAGACTAGAAAAGGACTTGAAAAGACGAGACATCATACTAAAGCTACGGACAAAATATCAAATCATTATTACATACATAAGCTGAGAAATCATTGATAATAAATTTCAATATAAGGCTATAAAAATAAGAGGCTCTCAAGAGACGGTACCACTAACTTGGACCTAGACTAAGGTATCACTAACCTGGACCTAGACTAAGATGGATAGTCTATGTTAAAGAGAACAAAGTTAAATAATATGCTTCCAATATGCCAAGTTTTAAAGTGGAGAAGACATTTGGAATTGTTTTATAGGATCCAATGTTAAAACTATGTTCCCTGCTGGTAGCCATCTTGGATAAAGTGTAAACATTAAGAAACTTCTCTTGCAGAGGACAAACTAAAGACAATTGTGGCCACGTTTTGTTCCAATTGACCCAGCAGTTTCAGAGGAGAAGGTCTGTGAATGTGTTTTCTCATGTGGTCTAATGTTAAAATTATGTTCCCACTGGCGGCCATCTTGGATATAGCACTGACATGAAATTCACCTTCTTTGAATTTGACCATCCAAGGACTATTGTTGCGAGGTTTGGTTTCAATTGGCTCAGCAGGTTCAGAGGAAATCTTTGAACGTGTTTTCCCATAGTGTCCAATGTTAAAAATATGTTACCCGCTGGTGGCCATTTTGGATATAGCGCAAACCTGAAAACATATTTTTCTTGCAGGTGACCTACCAAGAATTTTGTGGCCAAGATTGGTTTTACTTGACTCAGTAGTTCAGATGACAACCCCTTTGAATGTGTTTCCCATAGTTTTCAATTCTAAATCTATGTCCCCAGCTGTTGGATATCCTGGATATAGGTGGACCAGAAAAACATCTTTTTGCGGGCGACCAACCAAGGACTGTTGTGGCCAAGTTTGGTTCCAATTGACCAAGCAATTTCAGAGAAGAAGATCTTTTTATAAACTTGTATATAAATGTACATACTACCATTTTTCATATTTCCTCAAATCAATATTAAGTGTCAATAATATTAATATAAAGTATTGTAAATGTATTACATTTGCACACCATCTCTCTTCATTTTTGTTTAGACTATAGTGCATTAACCATGTACTGTGCCATGAGTTTGTGCCAACGATTTTGTATAATTGTTTCTATATAGGGTCCAATGTTAAAACAATGTTCCTTGCTGATGCCCGTCTTGGAAATATAGCACGGACCTGTAAAAAAAAATTTGCAAGGTACCTACCAAGGACTATTTTGACCAAGTTTTGTTCCAACTGGCCCAGAAGTTTCAGAGGAGAATATCTTTGAATTTGTTTTCCCAATGGACCCAACAGTTTCAGAGAAGAATATCTTTGAATGAAAAGCTAACGCAATAGTTCCAGAGACGAATGCCTTTGAATGAAAAGATTACGCTTAATGGACGCTTGGATTCCGATTAGCCAAGTAGTTTCAGTATAAAGAAGGTCTTTGAACATGTATTTCAATACAGATTAATGTTAAATTATGTTCCCCCTGGCGGCCATCTTGTATCTGTTGGGGACTTGTCGGACTTGTTTTTGGAAGGGGACCTAATCAGGACAATTGTGACCAGGTATCTCCCCAACTCGCCAGGTGGTGTCAGAAGAGAAGATATTTGATTGGTTTCCCATAGGGTCCAGAGTTAAAATAGGTCTCCCGCTGGCAGCCCTCTGATAAGGTTGGCAACTTCCATCATGAAGATGAAATGCCCTTGACATACTGAACATTTTTGCATTTAAAATTTCTTCTATCTCAAATCATTTTTTACACATAAGACAAAATGTATAAACTTAAAAAAAACTTTAACCAATAAAGGGCAAGAACTCCTATATAAGCATTCAGATTTTCTTCGATACCTTTAGATGGATAGATCTTGATTTGCTGAACATTCTTGCTCCTTAAAGTTTACCTCTATATTTTTTTATTTGGTACCTCGTTTTATAAGTGGGAAACATTTGTTCATCATTTTGATGCAACTGTCAGAAAAAAACTTGAACGAAAAATGAAATTTCCAAAACATCGGCAGATGGGTCTCAAAATAGGCCCTGTCCCACCAGTGCGGGCAGGGTATGCCCTTATCGGACAAAGCAATCTGCTATATTTATATTCCGTTCAGACCACCTCTAAGTAGAGCAAAACTGCGTAAATAACACTCTTCCGAAATTGATTAATCAGAAAACATATCAGACAAAAAGCGTGAGTAACACAAATGGAGCAAATAAGAATATGCTAACTCTTCCGAAGTATAGCCGTCAGATGAGATATCTAACCAAAAGCACGCGTGTCACAAACGGAGCAGAGCATGCCTTTTGTCAAGAATACCGCTTAAGTGCACGCTAGGGGCCTTCTTGATCTCGCTTGAGGGGGTGAATATTGTTCTCCTCTAGTTGAAGACCCCCAGGCGACATCAAGATGTAGACAGGAATTAAAGCCCTGTCCTTGATAAACTGGAGTTTTCTGTATGTGTCGTGTGCGTTTTTGTCACATGTACATTCTGTATATATCCTTTCATTTTTCCTAATTAGTCTTCTAAAACAGAACCATCATTGCAGATATCCCTCTAAGAGCTTGCTCGCCAAAGGCGGATCGGAGCATATTTATTATTTTGATGCAGAGCCGCTATATATATATATATATATATATATCCAACCAAAAGAACGCGTGGCACAAATAAAGGACAATGGCAAAGCCGTCAAAACAGATATTCCACCAAAAGATCGCATGTTTGAAGAGACATAATTACTCTTCCGAAGCTGAGTTGTAACAGCAGATATTTCTATGCTTAATCTCCCTAAACGGGACTGTGAGAGCAGATATGGTACCAAATGCACACTTGCCAATAACGGAGCGGAGCACGCAGAATCTCCCGAAACAGCCTCTATACCGGATATCACACAAGCATACGCGCCACGAACGAAGTGGGGTATAGTTACCCTTCCGAGCCGTCAAAGCAGCATAGCAGATATCTATCAATAGCACACATGCCACAAACGGAGCAGAGCATGCTTAATTTTTCGAAACAGAACCGTCGGAGCAGATATCCTACCAAAAGCACACATTACCAGGAACGGAGCGCTCAATGCTTAATCTTCCGTAACAGAGTCACCAGAGCAACATCCCGCCATAAACACGCGCACAAGAAACGAAACAGAGGATAGTTATTCTTCCGAAGCAAAATCACCAAAGTAGAAATCCAACCAAATGTAGACTACGCGTGCCACAAGCGGATCAGGTCAGAGCATGCTTACTCTTTATGAGGAGAGCCTTCAGAGCAGATATCCAATCGAAAGCATGCATATCACAAACAGAGCAGAGCATGTTCGATATTCCTAAACAGTACCATGAGAGCAGATATTCTACCAAAAGCACACTTGCTACCAACGGAGCAGAGCATGCTTGATTTTCCGAAACTGAGCCGTCAGAGCAATATCTAACCAACAACATGCGCGCCACAAACGAAACAGATGATATGAAAAGGAAAGGAAATGGGGTAAATGTCAAGGAGACATTATCCCATCTTCAGATTAAAATGACCCAAAACAAAGCATCTAGGGGTCACCGTACGGTCTCTAACACAGTGAGGAACCTCACACCATATTGTTACTCCCCCTCGAGCAAAGTCTTCAAAACTTCCATGCAAAAGTACCTGTGCCAAGTACGGAGCAGAGCATGCTTATGCTTTGGAAGCAGAGTCGTTGAAGCAAATATATCCAATCAATTACAAGTAAGTTGAATACGGATCAGACAATAAGTACTATTCCCAAACAGATATTCTATTAGTAGTGCTACACATAAAGCAAAAAAATGCATTCTCTCTCGAAATAGAGCCGTATTACTAGTATATCAATAACATGGGTTTTATATGGATTAGGAATTTTAGATATTGATCAAAATAAAGATATTTTCTTACGAGTGCAAAAATTCATTGTGAAAAGTAATAGATTTTTCAATTAAACATAATATATATTATTTTTCTTCATAAACTTATATAAATACACTTATTTAGTTGTTGTTTTTTTTAAGATAGAAATAAAACATGGCCGCCATACTATATTGTCATTATAACATGGGCTTGAGTTGTTTTTGCAAATATTTTATCCCGAGCGTTAGCGAGGGGTAAAATATGCAAAAACAACGAAAGCCCATGTTATAATGACAATATAGTATTTGGCGGGTATGATTTATTTCGATTCTAATATGGAAATTTCACCCATTTTATACCGAAGCGAGCAGCGACTATCTAATGGTTCCGTAACATTTTGATTTTGATAAACTCGCTGACAAAAAACTTTCCACAAATACAATAAAAACTTACTTTTGTTTGATTTAATTGCTATTTTAACTGTAGAAAATGCCTCAAGTCCATTTAATCTCCATTCAAACTTTCCAACCAACGCTGCTGACGAACCGGACATTACGATTTTATTTGTGACGTCACAAGTAGGAAAATTAAAGTTTGTCCCGAACATTGCCTTTTCAAGTAGAAAAAAAATTCCATAATGAATTTCGGAAACAAAGTTAATTCAAAATTTGTTGGTGGATGGTAGATTTTGACAGTTAAAATAAAAAATAGATTCAAAATATACAACAGAAACCATGCATCTTTTGCGCATGTGCTATTAGTGTTATATTGGTATTATAACATGACTCTATTTACAAAGCTAATACAGGAAGCCATATTAGAATATAAAATATATAATATGCTATTATGAAAAATGTCACAAGCATGCATGTTATTGTTATTATGTGTTTCTATACTTTGTCGTATGCAAGGAGACTGATTAACATAAGCTTTTCTAGCTTGTTTCCGAATCCTAATTAGTGTTATTGTAATTGATTGTGTATTCTATGTAAGTTATGTTTAAATTAAAATTAACATGGGTTTCATATGCACGCTCGTGCACTCTTCCAAAGCAAAAATTCCTGGAAGATAGTAAAGCTTACTTTTTTAGGAATCACAATGCGCGACTGAGATCTGTAGACAATCGGCAACATTGATGTCTGAATCAAAAACTAGTAAGTGCAAAATTACTATAAAATTTGATCTAATACACAATATATGGACACAATACAAGTACATTGTACATATATATGGACACAATACAAGTACATTGTACATATATATGGACACAATACAAGTACATTGTACATTTATATAGACACAATACAAGTACATTGTACATATATATGGACACAATACAAGTACATTGTACATATATATGGACACAATACAAGTACATTGTACATATATATGGACACAATACAAGTACATTGTACATATAAATGGACACATTAACATAATCCGTAAGAAATAATGAAAAAGAAATAAAAATTTTCATCAGACAGGAAGTGGATCAGTGACAAACGTGTACTGATAACTCACCACACCAAAGCTTCAGACCAAATACTAGTATCAAATCATTATCACGTACACAAACTGAGAAATTCTTGAAAAAAAAATCAAATATGGTCATAATGAAAATCAGCACACAAGAAGTACATTTTAGATGAGTGACGGACTTGAAAAGGGAAGACACAGTACAACTAGTACCATAGGTCCAGCATTACTACATACTCAAGCAAAGAAATCCTTGCAGAACAAATTAAAGGCATGGCAATAATAGGTGAAAAAAGTTATCGGCAATCAGGAAGCAGATTAGTGATGGATCTGAAAAGAAGAGACACTATACAAGTCATCAAACTAAAGCTTCAGACCAACTATCATAAGGTGAGAAATCCCTGACAATAAATCTCAATATAAGACTACGAAAACGAGAGGCTCTCAAGAGCCTGTATCACTCACCTAAGCCTTGACTTTCATAGAATGGCAAAAGTTGATAGTCTGTGTTAAAGTGACAAAAGTTAAACTATGGTTCAAATGAACTATAATTCCAATATTCTAAGTTGTTTAAGGTGAGAAGACCATTGAAAGTGTTTCAATATAGTCCAATGTTGAAACTATGTTTCCTGCTGGTAGCCATATTGGATAAAGTGTAAACCTGGAGTCAAACTTCTTTTGCAGGAAACCACCTAAAGACAATTGTGTTCACGTTTTGTTCCAAATAGCTAAATAACGAAGTAACTGTGAATTTCATTTCCGCATATGCACATTTCGTCTATTTGTCTCTGTTCAGTGTAAATAAAATATAAACGCTTGGAAGACCATGAACTCAAAGATGTTTAAAAACTGAGAACAAATAAGCAATATGATCTAGATTTAAAGCCTAAATCAGCTAAGGACAGAGCTTTGCATGAGGGAGATACTCCTTAGTTTTCAACAAAATTTACAAAATTTATCAATTGATTCAGCAGGTACAGAGGATATCTTTGCATGTGGTCTAATGTTAAAATTATGTTCCCACTCGCGGCCATCTTGGATATAGCACTGACATGAAATACACCTTCTTTGAATATCCAAGGACTATTGTGGCGAAGTTTGAATTCAATTGGCTCAGCAGGTTCAGAGGAAATCTTTGAACGTGTTTTCCCATAGTGTCCAACGTTAAAAATATGTTCCCCGCTGGTGGCCTTTTGGATAAAGCGCAAACCAGAAAACATATTTTTTTGCAGGTGACCTACCAATAATCTTGTGGCCAAGTTTGGTTTCACTTGACTCAGTAGTTCAGAGGACAACACCTTTGAATGTGTTTGCCCATAGTTTCAATTCTAAAATTATGTCTACAGCCGTTGGATATCCTGTATATAGGTGGACCCGAAAAACATCTTTTTGCGGGCGACCAACCAAGGACTATTGTGGCCAAGTTTGGTTATAATTGACTGAGCAATTTCAGAGGAGAAGATCTTTGAATGTGTTTATTAACTTGTATATAAATGTACGTGCTACCATTTTTCATATTTCCTCAAATGAATATTTGTTATTACTCCCCTTTTGGTCGTTGTCTCTTTGACACATTCCCCGCTTCCCTTCTTTTTCCTATTAAGTATCAATAATTTTAATATATATTACATTTGTACACCATTTCCCTTCATTCTTGTTTAAAGTGTTGCACCAATACATTTGTATAATGTAATGTTTTCCTGTAGGGACCAATGTTTTAACTATGAAGCCTGAAGCCCAGCATGGAAATAGAACAAAACTGAAAAAAAAAATTGCAGGGAACCTACCAAGGACTATTGTGACCAAGTTTGGTTCCAACTGGCTCAGAAGTTTCAGAGGAGAATATCTTTGAATGTGTTTTCCAAAGGGTCAAATGTAAAATCTATGTTCCCTACTGGCCATATTCGATATAGCAAGGACCTGAAAAACTCCCTTTTTGCAGGAACCTCTCCAGGACTATTGTGGCAAAGTTTGATTCCAATTTGCCCAATAGTTTCAGAGGAGAATGTCTTCGAATGAAAAGTTTATGCTGAACGGACAGAAGATAGACGAATGGAAGTGATGGCAAAAGCTAACATCTTAAATCTAATATGGACTTTCTGGACACATTTTTCAAAGTTGGCCATGTCAAAGGACCATTTTGACCAAGTTTGGAATAGGAAAGTAGTTTCCGAGAAGATTTTTGAATGTGTTTTCCCATAGGGTCCAATGTTAAACTAAGTTCCAAGCTGGTGGCCATCTTGGTAATGACACGGACTTGCTGGACACAATTTTTAAAGACAGCAAATGAAGGACTCTTCTGACCAGGTTTGGTTCCATTCAGAGTTGATGATCTTTGAATTTGTACTCCCATAGGTTCCAATGTGAAACTAAGTTTCCCACTAGCGGCCATTGGATTGTAAATTTGTCAAATATATTTTATAAAGGACCACTCAAGGACCTTTGTGACCAAGTTGATTCCAATTTAAGAATTAGCCAAGTAGTTTCAGTAAAGAAGGTCTTTGAACATGTATTTCAATACAGATCAATGTTAAATTTATGTTCCCCCTGGCAGACATCTTGTATCTGTTTGGGGACTTGTTGGGCTTATTTTTGAAAGGGGACCGAATAAGGACAATTGTGACCAAGTATCCTTCCAATTGGCCTGATGGAATCAGAGAAGAAGAAAAAAGATCGGTTTCCCATAGGGTCAAAATGTTAAAGTAGGTTCCCCACTGGCAGCCATCTTGGATGAGGCTGGCAACTTGGCAAGCTAGACATATTTCAATAGACCCTAAGATATTACTGGATTGACACTAACCGAATTTGACATTATACCGTATTTCAATCGTATGATGGGTGTCACATGTGATGCAGGTCATGATTACCCTTCCGGAGTACCCGATGACACTCCTTTTTTAAGGGGTTCACACTGTAAGTGCCTTATTTCTTGTGGTGTTTTTTTATGTACTGTTTGTCTTCTTCATTTAGGTTCTCTGTCTGCATGTAATCCTTATATTGCCATGCATTTTGGATATACGGTTTTTGGCTCTTGCTTCAGTATTCATTTGGAAATTCATCATGAAGATGAAATGACCTTGATGTACTGAACATTTTTGCATTTAAACTTACCTATATCTCAAATCATCTTTTTTTATGTAAGGCAAAATGCATCAACTTACAAAAATTTGACCAATAAATGGCAAGATCTCCTATTCACATTTTCTTCGGTAAATCTTGATATGCTGAACATTTTTGACCTCTATCTGTTATAGTTTTTTTGATAAAAAAAAAATATCAAAATTTTGAAAATTTTACGGAAAAAAGGCATTTACTCAAAGACAGTGTTTTGGGTTTTCTTCAAAATTGCAGGGTGGGTAGATCTTGTCAATTTTATCCTTTGTCAGAAATTTATGTATTTAATGGTCTTTGATTTATTTCCAAAAATGGCAATTTAGCAATTTACCCCTATCTTCTATTTTGAGTAAAGGCAGCCATGTTGTAAGGTCCACAGACTCCTTGGACACAACTTTGAATCAAAATACCCTGGTAATGATGCAGACCAAGTTTGTTAAAAATTGGCCCAGTTATTTAAAAAAAAGATTTTTGAAAAAAAAAAATTTTAATTGACCCAGATGGACAGACGACGGACATACACCAATAGACAGCAAGTGATGGAAATAGTTCACATTGCCTTTCTGGCCAGTTGAGCTAATATAGGATTGTCTCTTACTACTTAAAACTTTAAAATAGATCCACTGTCACATTAATGCAGCTTATTCTCTCTGACCATGATAATGACAATATCAAACAAGAGCTGTCGCCAAATGGCAGCCAAATATACCCCCTACTTATTGAACCCTGAATCGATATGGTAAGTGCAAAATTAAGTTGGTGTGGACGCAGTTCAATTGTGGATACAATACAAGTATGGACACAATGATATAATCTTCAAGAAAGAAATTTTCACAAGGGTTCCAATGAAAACACTCTGTCTAAATCAGACAAATATAAAATTCCCCCTTTTTCAGCCTATTTGACATTTTACACATCTACATATAGTGTTCTTCCTTTGTCTAAAGTTTCATCAAAATCCTTCAAGTGGTTTAAGAGGAGTTGCGCTTAC
>MJUU01070409.1:0-18385 GCA_002080025.1 Modiolus philippinarum
ATACTAAATTTGTAATCCGTTTTTGTTTGTTGTTGAGCATTTGGTGGAAACACTATAGGAGTATCTAGTAAAAAGTTACAATACTCATATCGATCACAGAACTGTGTTCCTCTAAACATTTTTTTATTACTGGATTATTATTTTTCTTTCTTATATAAAAATGATAGAGTTTATAAGCAGTGTCTTAAACAGGTTAAACAAGAGTCTTGAGCGTTGGAAAAAGAGTAAAACCTATAAGATTTTTGTTTTACTTATAAAATGCTTAAACCGCAAGCAACGTAAAAAATGTGAGTGAACTAAGAATCTAGCCCGTTTTACCCGTCTCAAACAACGGCAGTAGAATACCGAAGGAACAAGGGAAGCGATGACTACAAAAATCGAAGTCCAAAGACATGGCAGAAACGGTAACAGATAAAAACAAAGACAAAACAAGGACGTGAGACAGCTACAATGTACGGAAATAAAAAGATAACATTAAGAACTAAGGCACTCATAATGTGAACTCCCATGAAAACCGGGAGTGACATCAGGTGCTCCGGAAGGGTAAGCATGTCCTGCTCCGCTAGCGGCACCCGTCACACTATCAGTGAGTCAATCCGGGGTTGAGTCAAATCCGGGGTTGAGTCAATTGTAGTGAATAACAATTGCTTATTTTCGTTAGTCCCGTAGATAGTAGTTGATATGGGAAAAAAGCCGCGGTTTTCAAAAAACGTTTTTTGAAAACCGCGGCTTTTTTCCCATATCAACTACTAATAAATAATTTCATTTTCAGCAGCTATATACTGAATGTTTAGGTACATCGCCTGAAATATTACATTATATCTATCTTGAGTGTTGTTTTTTTTTCGTCATATGAGTGCTAACATGGATTGGATTATCAATGAGCAGTTAAAGTGGCAATAAACCTAATAGATTAGCACATTAATTGAGTAGTAGCTAGTAAACACATACAATTTGGTTATTGTTTCAAGCCCAATCTCATTGTGTCTTCAGGTCGAAGAACAACAATAAAAGCTTTGCTCCTTTCCTTTCCGTTCTTCCATTAATTCTCAACAAATTACATATGGCTATAGATAATTTATGTCTCTAGCTGACGACAAAATAGAAATGGTTTTCAATATTAGAAAAGTTACATATGCATATGATGCATTACAGTGGAGCATTTAATCAGTTTCGACCAACCTGAAAACAAATGTATGATACATAAGTTGTCGAAATGGTCACCGATTTGTCTTATTAATTTAGCTGACAGAAATATAGAAAATGGTTTCTAATATAAGAAAAGTTACATATGGAATAAAAAAGATAACAGGAAACACCTACAATGGCCGAAAAACATAGCCACATGCCAGAAAGTAAATAGGAACTGCACAAGAAAAAAAACCACAATAAAAATACAAAAGACAAACATAAACACAAACATATATGCATATAATGTATTGCAGTGGAACATCCAATCAGTTCCTGTCAACATGAAACAAATGTTTGATACATAAGATGTCGAAATGGTCAACGACTTTACCATTGAAATTACATATGTACATCGATATTCTCTAAACATAATTTCGTGAGTAATGTCATTTTCACGGAATTAGTCATAGTCATAATGAATTGCTAACACAAGGGCATCGGCCAAACATAACACATCATCAAATTTTAACAATTTCACATATGGATTAAGTCGATTAACTTAACTTTAAAAGGGACGCAATGTGCATTTAAATATTTGTTAAATATGTATATATGCATTTTATTTTCAGTTGTGTCAATAACATGCTAAATGATTAGCTTATTGACTTTAAAAATTGGATGAGTTTAACGCAGTATTTGGTCCGCAATTTACCGCAGCGAAACCCCCCATTCTGTGGCGGTTGTCCATATATGCATAATTAAGAAATTCTGCATACTGGACAATTTGGCACATTTGGCTGCGAATTCGAACAGTTTAAGTCATATTCATGTATATACAGAGAGATATAGATAAATTTAACTTATAAACAAATGAGTTAATAGTAATAGCCTCTGTTTCCCAGGGCTTTCTTATATTATTGTATCTATAGTGATAGTTGTTATCTATGGTGTGTCATAATCTGCGGCCGCCAACTATATGAAATATTTGAATTATGTTATCTATGGTGTGTCATAATCTGCGGCCGCCAACTATATGAAATATTGAATTATTGATTGATGAAGTTTAGAAGTTTTACATATATAGTACAGTTAATATTATAGTTAATATTCATACTGACAGTTAAATGATATATCTGTATAGTTTAAAGTAAATTGAACTAGTTGTATATTTAACATAATATATAAAACTGTGGTCAAATACTGCCAATAATAGTTTCTTATTCTTTCATCTAAGATAAGTATTTGTAAGTTAAGAATCCCACTTTTCTGTGTAGTTGTCGTCAAGGACAAACGGCATTGTCTACCAATCGAATAAAAAGGTCGTCGGGGAACAGAAGGTACCAAGCAATTGATTATGTAGAAAAGGAACTAATATTTTTTTTCCAAAAAAAACTGAAAGGAAATCCGAATTATCTTTTTGATGTTGATAATTTTAAACCTACTCCAAGTTTTCTCAACTTGTATACCTATCAAGTTTTAACAACTGCAATCCCTGAGGTATGTCAAAATTTTCGATAATCAATTGACAAAAATAAAAATCGAAGGGATTTTGTATATTTAAAAAAAACAACGTTAGTTTAATGAAAAATATCTAAGACTTGACAGTTCAGCTCAAACCAGTCCCCTTAATACACTTTATAATCAGAGAAAAATATCAAAATTTACATTCAGCCTTATTATAATAATTAATTATTCTCAATCCCCAATATATACTTCACTAGAGTGCATTAAAATCTCAATAGTATTTTCAGTTCTTCAATCTATGTAGTTGTCGAACCATGAACTGAAGTTCCTGTGTACGAGATCTGGACGCCAAGTTGTCCTCATTTGACGATTGCCAATTTTCACAATTTTTGAGTATGGTGTTATTTAAAAGCACAATGTCATTTTACTTTGAAAGTTTCCGGAAGTGCTCAAATAGGGAAAATGAGATATTATCTTATCTTCAAGGTAAACACAACAAAAGTCTGAATCAAATACAGGGAGAGACCAGTAAGGAAAATCCGTAAAACATACGACAGAATCAAGAAACACACAACCCAACACAGAACATTTTTGGCAAGCTTAATGCAAACGAGTCAAAGTCTCTACAAATACATGGCAGAATTAGGCAATGGAACAACGCTTTTATTTTTGTTCTTCATCTTGAAGTCACCATGAGGCCTTCAACAACGTGCTTTACTGATACCTCATTATAAGTTCAAGACGGCCCATAGCCGTTTAAACTGAAGCTGACGTTGTTATTTATCACTTTTGCAAAAGGAAACTACCGCTCATTGTCATATATAGTATCTTTATACAATATTTATAACAACACTAAAATATAAATATTTTTTTTAAAAGTTTTTGCCCATTCCAAAGAGCTTCGTCAGGCTGATTTATAGCATGTTTGTATGTGCGATAGGAACAAAAATGTTAGTTCTATACAGCTACAGTCAAATATTGCCGTAGAAAACTTAAAATTGCTTATAAAAAATAGAAATAAATCAATGAATACAAGAAAAGTAATAAGATTTAACAAAGTTGTTTAAAATCGGACATTTTTGTTACTGTGAAATTCGTCAAGGCCATTAGGTTCTAATGCTGGTATATCCTAAATTTTCCCTTGTAGAGTTATCCCATTGCTCGTTTACGTTAATAATCTGCACTTTGATATCTTGAAAAGAGCCTTGTCGATTGAAAAGGACACACAGGACAGTTCTTTTTTGTTATTAATTGAACGATGGTTCTTTAACCTGATGTTTAAACAAATAGTAGTTTGTTCAACATATACTGTAAACTGCATGAACCCCAAGTCACTAAATAGATGTGGTTTTAGTATATGGTGGACAAACTACTAGTTGTTAAATAGATGCCGTTTTTTAGTTTTACAGGATACAGATGAGAAAATTTTATGAGTTTCTTGAGTGACACTACCTTTAAATGTGTCGCCAATGATTGCAGCTTTACACTTGTAGTTGATTGTATCCACCCAGCGAGTGGGATTTATTCTTCATTTTATCGAAATTTAGATAGTTAGTAATACTTGAAGACTAGGTATGTTAGTTACAAGGAGTGTTCTTTTATTTTGACCACTTTTATCTTTGTATATAAGCAGAAAGTTGAGAACAATGTTGTTCATTTTTTTTTTCAAATGCGCTTTCGATCCTTTCGTCATTTTACCCTATTGAGTGTGTTTTTCAGTTCTCGTAAAAGGTGATTTTTTCTGGTGTTTCTCCGAACATATATGTTGAATCTTATGGCTTGGCTGTAGAAGATACTGAGAACATGTAAATTTGATAGTGTGATGAAAATTGATGCAATTTTGGCAAAATTGGTCAAGTTGTTCAATTGTTACATTCCATTTGATGTCAATATCGTCAATGAAACCCAAAAGGAGTTGCTAGCTATTGTTCATTTTATTCAACATTTTAGACACTATTTACTAGGCCGTGAATTTCTAGTTAGGACAGACGATAGTAGTTTGCAATGGCTGATGAATTTCAAAGAGCCACAAGGACAACTAGCTAGATGGCTAGAAATATTGAATCATTGTAACATGACAATTGAGTATAGAGTAGGGAGAAAACACATAAATGCAGGTGTGCTATCTAGATTTGAAAAAGAAAAACCATGT
Organism: Modiolus philippinarum; assembly: GCA_002080025.1. Lineage (NCBI taxonomy): Eukaryota > Metazoa > Mollusca > Bivalvia > Mytilida > Modiolidae > Modiolus > Modiolus philippinarum. Next base: position 4,748 of record MJUU01070409.1, read on the forward strand.
AATGAAATGTCAATTTTTATTGAAACACAGAAAGTACCCTGTGGCGGTTGCAAACGCTGTGTAAGGGTACATGAAAAATGGCAAGAATTTTCAAAAATGGACAATGTAGTGCCGTTAGCTTCAGTAAATGCAACGAAAATAAGGGATTACATAAATTTTTTGAAAAAGACTTCTTGGAAAACGATCAATAGTTATGGAGCAATGTAACAGTAGAAATGACACAAAGAGTTGAACGATTGGAAATCAGTAATTCTAATAATGAGAGAGTGGGTATTAACGTAAATACCGTTCATAGCTGTAAAGACTGCACTGAGATGGAAGCTCAGTACTCTTTCAATCAGTTAAGAGAAGCACAAGAGTGTGACAATGATTTGAAAATTATAAGAAAATGGCTTGAGAATGCGAAAGAACCAGAGGATAAAGTTTTACAATTAGCAAGCCCTGCAGCGAAAAGATATTTTATTAACAAGGAGCAATTCTTTTTAGACAAAAAAGGACTACTTTGGCAAAAGTCAAAAGCTAATTTTGAACGATTAGTCATTCCACAAGAATTCAAGGAGCAAGTTATGAAATTAAATCATGACTTGCCTTGAACAGGCCTTGCTGGTGTCAACCGTACAAGGTTAAGAATCAAGACGAAGTACTATTGGTACATGTACAGAATGAATGAGTAAATTAAGCTTTATGTAAAAAATGTCCAAAGTGTAACTTGTGCAAAAAGGCTAGTAGAAAACAGAAATGTCCAATGACCAATTTTCATGCTGGTGCTCGTATGAAGAGAGTACATATATATTTTCTTGGACCGTTGCCAGCTACGAAAATGGAAATAAACATTTTAGTTATGGTAGATAAATGTACCAAGTGGGTAGAGATCGTACCACTCTCGTTACAAACTGCACAGGATACAGCTAAATGAAATAAAAGGGACAACAGGAAACACTCACAATGGCTGAAAACTATAATTACATGTCACAATCTGCTAGGGAACTACACAGGAAAAACACAAATAAGACAAAAGACAATGTAAACAACGATAGGAACTCGGGACAGTCGGACTAAAGCTACGGTGAACGAATTGTTTGCTCGTTTTGGATGTCCGTTTACTATTCATAGCGACCGAGGTCGAAACTTTGAAAGTGGACTATACAAATCAGTGTGAGACACTGGGCATTCAAAAAACGAGAACAGCAGCTTATAGGCCGTCTACTAATGGACAAGTTGAACGCTAATGGGTAATGTGAGATGTTTTGTGAATCAGTCACAAACGGACTAGGATGAACAAATGAAGGGATATGAAATAAATGTACATGGGACAAAATCCTTATAAATACATGGTAAGATTAAGCAAATGGAACAACGCTTTTATTGTTGTTCTTCATCTTGAAGTCGCCATGAGGCCTTCAACAAAGAGCAAGCACTCCCACCTCATAGTAAGTTCAAGACGGTCCTTAGCACCGGTTTGAGCAGAATTCACTTACTAAATGATGAACAATGCTGCATCCATGTATCCTGTTTGTCATGGATGCGGGGTCGCCAACAAGCATACCATATCGGGCAACGTAGTCTTACAAACACTGTCATCCTTTGCTCGACAAAGGAACCAATAGACAATACAACATATAAACGTTCACAGGGCACTCATCGAGTTGATTGTTAGAAAACTTGGCTAGTATTTGGCAAACCTAACTTGGCTAGTATTTACTTGGCTAGTATTGTGAATATTTCCCACAATTAGTATATATGGTTTCCCGAGAAATAAGAAATAGTTGGTGTCGAGGGAAACCATAAACTTGCTATTGTTCGAATAGCCAGTAAATAAGTGTTTTATTATACCGAAATCAAACATCAAAGGTATCAATGTGACGTCATCGGTACATAGTTCATCGTCCTACTTAATGACCAGTAAATAGTTCACCGTCCTATTTAATGACCAGTAAATAGTTCATCACCGGTCAATAGTCCTTGAAACTATTGACCGGCGAATAGACTGTTTGTGGCAACTGTGAAAAAAATTAAATTTATCAAATAACAATTAATATAGAAAATACATAATGAGGTATAATAACAGGTGCTATTAGATCATCAGTCAACAGCTGGATGACTGGAATGACTCCTAATCAGCTGATGTTGAGGCGTGAAATATGTTTACCAATAAAAACAATAAAAGCGTTGTTCATTTGCTTGTTTTTTACCATGTATTTGTAGAGACTTTGTCTCATGTGCATTTACTCCATATCCTTTTATTCACCATTACCAACAGACCTTGTTTTTGGGAAAATTAGTAGGAAAAATGAGGAAACAGAACACCAATATGTGAAACGTTTAAAGGAGGTCATACTTAAACGCATGAGATAGCTAGGGAAAAGTTGGAGACTAATCAACAGTACATGAAAAAGGACTATGACTTGAATGTTCGAAAATCAGAGTACAAGGTAGGTGACTTTGTGTACATTTTGGAGATGGCCACACCGAAAGGCCGGTGTAAGAAATTGGACCCTCCGTAGAAAGGTCCAGCCAATGTAGTCCAAAGAATTACTTCGTATGTTTACAAAGTGAAAATGCAAAGTAAAGTGATGGTAATTAAGCACGATAGAATGAAACTGTGTAGGGGCAGGAAAATTCTGGCTTGGATAAGAAAGATAGAGATAGGTCAGGGAAAGGAGAAAATATAGATGAATTGACTGGAGAAACATTTTGTGTGTGAACAAGGGGACACAGATACTTTCACGATACAGTGTGATGTGTGCGACGAGTGGTATCACGGGAAGTGTGTTGAGATAGCACAGGAACAAGTTTAAGAGAGTATCATTGTCCGGTGTGTCTGACACCTAGTTTATTTGGTGAGTAAAAGGTTGAACCTCCCCGTGAATATGGGACACACGCGACAAACCATCCATCTTTTATCAATTTATAAATTCATAGCATGAATTTGAAATATTAGCAATGTTGAAGTAAAGATAAGTAAGAGGGTATGAACAAGAAGAACAAACAGGATAATATATGGTACAATTTTACATACTGATATGAATAACCATAATTTTTTAAATGATTGTTGAGACGTATAGTAAACAAGCAGATTGAGTGATGAATAAGGAATGGTAATTTTAAGAACGATGATGAATTTAAATTGTATTTAAATTGTTGTATATAGACAGATATGGATATGGTACTGTTATTAGACTGATATGGATATGATTTCTAAATGTTTTGTCGATACAGTGTACATAGTTAATTCAAAAAAAAAAAAATTAAAAACTGATTATCATGTTGAACTATTTGTATTGTATCGTCTTGAGTATTGAGTATTGAGTATACATTTGTATGACTAATTTAAACTTGTTTGAAATTGTGATGTGAAACGCCCCGTCGAAATCAACAACCAACAGAAACGTAGGCTACCAAGAGACTGAGTGTTAAATTAGGGAATGATTGTTAGCCGAGTTACATTTATATGGATGGAACTATTAATAAACAGAAAACAGCGCTTTTGTAAACAATGTAACAAAAATTTAATTGAAGATAAGGAGCATTTCTTTTTCCATTGTCAAAAGAATGAACCATTAAGAAAAGATTTTTTTATCAAAATAAAAAATATTAAGCCATAATTGATGGAAAAAAATACAAGAAGATTTTTGGAAAATATTTTGTCGTCTGATTGTCTTTTGCACCTTGCTGCCCTTTCATTCAAAAGTCACTAGCACTGAGGACATAGATGCATAATTTTTATTGTTCTAAATGTATATATGTTTTATTGTTTATAATTGTTTATGTTTTGTATATGTATGCTGTCAACCCGCAAGGGTAAAAAATAGCATTAATAAAAAAATAAACATTAATAACTGACATTGGAAATGATGCCAAGCTAAGGATAGTATAGAAATGTTAATTCGCATAGGAAATTATGATAAATTACAAGGTTTTGACAGGATTTTAATATTTTGCGTAGGATATTTCGTAAAAATAAGAATAGAACGATATTTGCATTGGACTTAATGTGAATTAAAATTTAACATAGGAAACAATGTTGAATAGTAGACGAATAACAAAATACTGAAGTTACTGTGAACGAATGAGACTCTAACAAAGGAAAAATTGTTGGATTTTACACGAATTAGTTGGTTATTGGCTTGTCCTTGTCTTCTTATAAAATTTTATTTTCTTGATATTTGGGTTATTGGATGTGGTTTGTTTCCATTGATATATTCACTTTTTTACCTTTTCCGGGCCATTTAGGGCTTACTATATGGTGTGAGGTTCCTCACTGTGTTGAAGACCATATGGTGATCCCTAGATGTTTTGTTTTGGGTCGTTTCAACCTGGATATGGGATGTTGTCTCCTTGACATTTACCCCATTTCCTTTCTTTTTCATAGTAGAATGAAAACTGTTGGCAGTTGGGGGTTGTCGTCGTCGTTTTGAAGAAATGTAAATAGAGTTTTTCCATCACAACAAATGATTGTCATAACTGTTAAATGTGAATCTGATTATATTGAAAAGTAAGAAAAAGAAGGGAAACGGGGAATGTGTCAAAGAGACAACGACCCTAAGGGGAGCAATAACAACTCAAAGCCACCATAAGATCTTCAATGAACGGTGAGTGCATGTACCATAGATGACAAGAAAATGCGTAATAGTACGAAATTAAAGTTCATAAAGACATCTTTCCGAAATGGCCATACAGCTCATTAAAATTATCGCAGTTGGAGTTAACATATGTGTTATGGTCTCGTGTTCATTTACTCCATATCCTTTCGTAAATATTATTTCATATTTAGTGAATATTTCAATATTTCATATGAAGTGAGAGTAAGAGACTTGAATATGTAGTATATTACAAACTAGAGACATTGAAATTTATGGAAACTATGTTGAATTTAGTGAAACTGGAGAAAAAGTGACTGTAAAAATTTTTCACCCATCAAGGTGGTATACAACGTCGTCTAAGCACCCTACAGTTAGATTTAAACTCGGGAACCCTCCTTGGTCAGTTTTAAGATAAGACCTACTTTTTCAAGGGGGGGGGGGGGTGTGCTTACAGGTGTTAGGTATTAGGTATTAGGTCAAACCCCTTGACTATAAAGAGTGCAGAGGCCATCCTGGAATGTAAGAAGACCCCCGAGGACGACGAAGAGCTTCCAGATTGTTCCACATGAGGTATTGGTAGGTTAGAAAATCTCCCAAAATCTTATCCAATTCATCCAGGTCAAATCTAACACTTTTAACTATAATTAAGACCCTGTGAATCCTTACCCAACTCGAATCTACCATAAAACTATCTAAAAATAAATTATCATTGATCGTGCTATTGGTACCGGAAACACCATTAACACGATATAATCAACGGGACTTTGGAGGAAAAAGTACATAATCATATTGCATATTTCAATCCTATAAATGACATAACTTGTACATTTGGATTTTCTTGTATATTCAAATTTACAAATATATGTTTAAGCATCATCATGTGTTTGAACTTACGACCACTGTCCGCTGCAGCTTCTGTACACATCACCGGGGCAAAAACCATACTGCAACATAAAAGTATTGTAAATACTGCGAAGCTTTTCATGTTTGTCTTTGAAGCAGTTCAAGAAACTTTGATTTCAATCGGTGGAAGATTCTTATTTATATACCCGTGTTATCAAATTCGTCGTATGTCATAAGTTGCATTTCACACACCTACTACATTACAAATCCGTCAACACTGCCACTTGCAATCGATACAAAAGACAAGGACTTACGATAAAAGATTCATGCTTCAACGCCTACACGATTCGACTTCAAACACGTGTTTCCAAACATTTAATATATATTAGTATACTGTGCATATTAAATACTGAATGCTCATTTTGAAAGTTTAACAGACACCGTTCATTTTGACGTTGTGGAAAACCGGTTCCATTCCATATTGATTTTTCTGTACTTCTGAGTTAAGTTTATTTTACTTCATCCAGATATTTCAAAGCATTACTGAAATTGTCTTCTGTCTGATATAAGTTAAGCAAAGCGCACGGATAACTCTTCCTATACTTTTAAAGATTATCAAAGACCAAACATACCAGCATTTTTATTTCTATTCTGATCATTGATTACATACTTTTTTACACTCTTTATGCCTAAATTGGCAAAAGGTAGGTCCAATCTGAAAAACAAAGGAAATGGGGTAAATGTCAAGGAGACAAAATCCCATCTCCGGGTTAAAACGACCTAAAATAACGCATCTAGGGATCATCGTACGGTTTCAAGGAATTTCACATTCTATAGCAAGCCCTAAATGGCCCAAAAGAGTAAAAAGTGAATAAATAAATGGGAACAAACCACATTCAATAACCCGAATATCAAGAAATTAATTCTTTTAAATTTTATAGGAAGACAAGGACAAGCCAATGACCAGCATATTCTTTGTTGAGTAAACTTCTTTTACGTTTAGTTTTTTTTTTTTCTCGATTTGACTTGAACTTAGCAATGTATCAAATTATTTGTTGCTGTGCTAGTGCTCTGTCCTTCGCTGATATCGACATTACTTAAAGGTTATTCAAGTCATTTGTACATTTTCCATTCTTTCACGTTTTCATTTAATTTATGTCAAAACGTTTGCTTTTTGTCTGTATTGTAGAGACATTAGATGTTGAAATAGTCAATTGCTGAACTCAGATAAATTGTGAATAATTTTGGTATGTTGTTGCTTAATTTTTTTCAAAGCTAACGATTATTTGCCTCGTGCACTTTTTGTCGAGATCCTGTTATTTTATTATATATCAACTTCCATTTAGATTGGGGGTAGGTAGTGTTGGTCTTCCTTGTTTTCTTTGTTTATGTCTGCATTAAACATGTTTATGTCTGCACTAAACATGTTTATGTCTGCACTAAACATGTTTATGTCTGCACTAAACATGTTTATGTCTGCACTAAACATGTTTATGTCTGCACTAAACAGACATTAGCCGTAGCAATAGCCACTAGCAGAATTTAAATTTACATGAAGTTAATAACTAACGAAGTTGCTGATAATTTGGATTCTGCATATGCGCATTTCGACAATTTATGTCTCTTCAGTGCAGATAAAATCAAACTATTGGAAATCCATTTACCGAAATATGTGTAAAGACTGATAGAGAACAAATCACCAATAAGTTCTAAATAGAAAATCCAAAATCAGCTAAGGACAGAGCTATGCAAGCGGGAGATACTACTTAGTTTGAACAAACTTTTGTTAAATGTTAATATTACAAGTTTCCAGATAAAATCGGTTTTCGGGCCACCACCGAAGTACTGGCTGCTGGGTTGGTGAATACCCTCGGGGACTATCAGTCTACCAGCAGTGGCATCGACCCAAAATCTAAACGTTTGGAAGACAATAAACTCAAAGATGTTCAAAAATTGATAGAGAACAAATACGTCTTCATAAATGGCATTTTTAAAGTTGGACATTGATTATCAGTATACCAAATATGTGTTTGTTTGATTTTTGTAATTCTGTTACAGGGCTTTTTTTTACATTTTTTTACTTGATCAATTTTCCATGACATTTTATGTTGCGTGTTGTATTTTGTAGTTCAAGTTCAAGTTCAATATGTTACTCAATATCTGACATTCAATAATTCATACTTTTTTAATATCATGTTAATCTTTCATTTATCTAAACGTGTTTTCTTATATTTTATAATGCTACTTTTTTATTTCTTTTTCGCGTATTTGTTTTATGTTTTTTAGCTTTTACAAGCATTATTATACCCTTGCTTTATGCGGGTAGAATACTTTGATTGAGTTGTCCGTCCGTCCAAAAACACTTTGATTTCCGGAGATTAATTGTAAAAAGTTTCTATGGAGGAAAGAAATTTACAAAGATCAAAGCATAAAAGGCCAGGAAGATTGCTCAGAAGGTCAAACGTCAAGGTCAAAATTGACGAAAATTTTGTCCAAACATTGATTTTCGGAGCATAACTTAAGCATGCCTGTATGGATTTGAATAAAATTTTACGCAGATAAAAACATCAGAGGTAAGAAAGATATCTTTTGATTTTGGGCTCATTATGTCAAAGGTCAAAGTCACAAATTCCAGAAATTTTGGCCAAAAATTTGCTCCTGAAGCATAATAATAATAATGGCTGTATGGATTTGAATCGAATCTACAATGATAAAAGAATTAGAAGTATGGAAGACACCTATTGATATTAGGATCAGTAGGTCAAAGTTCAAAGTCACAAATTACAAAAATTATAAGTTACACTTGTGCCTTTCTAATCTCTGATGCTGTTATCTCTGTAAGTTTCATTAAAATCCATGCAGTCATTCTGAAGTTAAATTCCGGAAACCCAGTTTATAAAGACACTTGCTGATCTTGGGCTTATGAAGTCACACAAAGTCACAAATTACAAAAAAAAATTGGCTAAGAAATTTATTTCTGGAAAATAACTTCAGAATGGCTTAATGAATTTAAATGTAATTTAACAAGATAACAGCATTAGAGGTTAAGATGACAACTACAGATTAAGGGCACAAGTCAGATTTGCATGTACTTAGAGAAATAAGTTTTGCGATTTTGACATGAACAAAGATTCAGCTATTATTTGAAAATTACTGTGAAAGTACTATTGTTCGTGGGGTTCCAATTTTCGTGGATTTCGTGGTTGGACGAAACCACGAAATTAAGTTCCCAACGAAATGCATTTTTCCCTCTGAAATTTAATGCATAGAATTTTGAAACCACGAATTTAAGTACCCACGAAACAGCGGTATTTATAAAAACCACGAAAATTGATGTCCACGAATAAAAGTACTTCCACAGTATATCATTTCTAGAATGGAATGGGGAAGCGGTTGTATATTAATGAGCTTTGATCACAGTTTTTCTTGTATTAAGATTTTGGCTTCTGCTAGTTTGATAAAAATGAAAGGATACTGAGTAAATGCGCATGAGACAAAGTCACAAACACATGGTATCATTTAGCTAAGGAACCTCCTTTAAATTGTTGTTCTTCATCTTTAAGTCACAGTGAGTTCAAGACGGCCCTTTGTTTTCATACCTATTGCTTTCAACAGCAATAACCCTGCACTTATTTTTTTTTCTTTTTTGCTTAAAGGTAGATCGGCAGTCTTCCGCCATTTTGAATTTGTTATTTAAACTGTTGTGGTATTATCTGCTTTTTAAAAATGCAATTATTTTTATTGGTAATGTATCAATACATATTATATCAGTGACACAAAAAGCAAAAGACCTACATTACATGTATTTATCTAATTATATGATGTACGGTAGTTTACTAATTAAATATTATGGAATGCAATATTTGAAAAAGGGAGATAATCCGATTAAAATATTTTATTTAGATATCACTATGAAAATTCACATTTTACAAATTATGTGAAAAACAAAGTCGGTGACCCCCGAAAGATATGTTATTAAAACTATTTGATGGTATATTGACTGTCTTAGAACGGCAAAATTTAAATTAAAATACCGCAGCATAAATGCATAAATCGTTGGCAGGCACCGAAATAACCCCGGACTCGGACGCGTGCTGCATGCTTTATGACGTCGTGAAAAGGGAAGTAATTCACTGATGAAGGCTTTTTGACGATTGTTTGTTTGATATTTTGGATGCTGAGGGGGAGAAAAATAATCAAACACCAGTGAGAGGGTCAGACAAAATATCTCAGACACCCTCGGGTAAGATTTCTAGCGTCTCGGACTCAGGAATCTTCGTCCGAGTACTTGAAATCTTATCCTTGGGTGTCTGAGATTTTTTCTGTCTGACCCTCGCCCTTGTGTTAGATTCTTATATTCTTGGTGTTTCCGATATTGCCGTTATCCCATAATTGCTCGTTTTTTGACTGACGATTCGGTTCTCACTTATCCTATTTTTTGGTAAAAACTGTTGATACACGTATAGAAATAAATATTGAGTTTCGATTGAAAAGTGTTCAGGATGATAATGGTAACTTGAAAATGAATAATTTAATCATTAACAAGGCTAAATTTCCCTTACCAGAAATTTTGATTAAAAATCTATTTAACAAAGAAAGGATACGGAGTAAATGCACTCGAGACAAAATCTGTACAAATACATTTTACTACCAGCAATGGAACGTTTTTATTGTTGTTCTTCTCACCATGAGGCCTTCAACAATTAGCTTTGCATTTACCTCATAGTAAGTTCAAGACGACCTCTAGCACCGATTGAGCTGAATTTATTGCTAGATTTCCAGCAATGCTACAACCATAGAATAAAAAAAGATAGCAGGAAACACCTACAATGGCCGAAAAACACAGTCACATGCCACAAAGTAACAAGGAACTGCACAATAAAAAAAAACACACACACAACAAAAAATACAAATGACTAACGTAAATAACTAAAGCAACTGGGGACAGGTAGACTTGGTACCGGCACTAGCAAAAGCCAGCGGTAGGGTTAAACTGGTTTATGGGTATCCAAACCTCCCCTTTCTCTGTCCCGTTTCCCTATAGTATAATAAACATACGAATAAAACCTAAAACAGATAGACTACTAACCTTGAAGGAAAAAAGTTGGGTCAAGGAGTGCTTGCCGCTAAACTGCCGGCTAGCTCAAGAAGCTTAATCTGCTGGTAAAACACTGTCGCACTACAGAAGAAAAATCAAACATAAAACTCGTGTCTTTTTTACACAATGGATGCAGGATCGTCAACAAACATACAATTAACTAGCAAAGTGTAATTAAAATCGCTGTCATACTCTTCCTTGACAAAACAGTAATGAAATACAATCACAACATAAAAGGCGCTCATCGAAAAAACGGCAGTAGAATACCGAAGGAACAAGGGAAGCGAGGACTACAAAAATCGAAATCCGAAGACATGGCAAAAAACGGCAACAGAGAAAAACAAAGACAAAACAAGGACGTGAGACAGCTACAAGCACGGAAATAAAAAGACGACATTAAAAACTAAGGCACTCATAGTGTCAACTCCCATGAAAACCGGATGTGACATCAGGTGCTCCGGAAGGGTAAGCATGTCCTGCTCCGCTAGCGGCACCCGTCACACTATCAGTGAGTCAATCCAGGGTCGAGTCAAAACCGGTTATTGCAAATCCGTGAAAACGTAAAATCTAACTGAAAATGTGTTTTCATTTGGGACACAGACACGTCATATCTGTCAATGATATCATGGTGACGGCCATAAAATTTCTGAAGAGATGAAGGCAACAAAGGTTGAACAAATCCCTGACTAAGCAACTTTTGGGACAGTGCTTTTGCTCTATTAAAAAAATCGCCGTATAAACTACATGCGCGACAGTAACGAATCAACTGTGAAATGTACACTCCATAGGCTGGAGAGGTAGGTATATTGCTGTTCAGAAAGGAAAGGGAAAATTCACAATTGGGAAGTTAAAATCATCACGTTTGTCATATAGCTTAGATTTCAAACGTCCATCTTCATCAATGTATATAAACAGATCTAAGTACGAAGCTGAAGTAGGTGTGTCAGTAGTCTCTTTAATTTCAAGCTCATTGGGATAGATCTGGTGTAAAAATTCCTTGAATTTTGGATTATTAAGAGAAAGTACATCGTCTATGTAGCGGAAGCTGAAATTAAAGGACTGGGCTAAATGTTTTTGCTTCTTCTGTGTCAGCCCTTGTAAAAACACTTGGCCTCATACGAGAAAAGAAAGAGATCAGCTAAAAGCGAATCAGCAATAAGAAAGGTAGGCATAATAAAATCACGAAATGTAGGAACTTGGTGGTCAGAATAACATTTTCCAATTGCAATAAATAAAACGTAGAATTATGGAGTACAATTCCAAGTCGTTCCCGAGTCCGTTAAGATGTTTGTTGAACGATTGTTTGAATTCGACGGTGCATTGGAGACCACAGATAAAACACTCAAGTAAGTAAATGATATTTGCACTTTTGTAATTTACAGCGCAAAATAATTTGTAGTGCTTACCCGTGCCCCTATTGGTATATGTGGACGAGGTTTGCACATGTTTACAATATGATATCAAATATATACTTATTTGCAGTTGGAGTTAACATATGTGTTATGGTCTCATGTTCATTTACTCCATATCCTTTCGTAAAATATTTAATACAGGAGTTTGTCTTTTATTGCAGTGTGGAGTTGGTAAAACAATTCCCCGTGGTAGAGATGTATGCTCTTTATTTTTCTTAGATATGGTGTACTTGTACATGAGATAATATCTCATGTGTACACTTTGTTCAATTATTATTATCTAAATTTATGTAAATAATTATTGCAATTGGAGTTAACATATGTGTTATGGTCTCATGTTCATTTACTCCATGTCCTTTCGTAAAATATTTAACATGAAAACACTTTTGAAATACAAAACCCCTATCATTTACATCTTCGTTTATTTTTAACGATTAAATGTGATATACCAAATTTCCTAAAAGAACAGACTTTACTAAATGAATTAAAAGATTTATCATTACAAATCCTGTAGATGTTCAGAAATATTGTCTAACAGAATAAGTTTATTGTTTCTATAATTAAAACGGTTTAAATCGAGGAAAAAATGTCATGATGCAATAACACTGACATATAGCAAAAAGAAAATCTGTTGTGAACTTTTATCACACAGTGGCATGCGAAGTTACATGCAGTGTCAATGCCAAGAGGTCAAATATTCTGGTACTAGCTGTATGGTCTTACTAAAGCAATAAACATATGCAATAATATTTCGTTTCCGATATACAATCTGTTATTTATACAAAATACAAATTCTTTATTTCCCAATCAAAGGGGCCCATATAAGCATAACAATTGCAACAATAAAACAGTTAAACATTGGTAAGTATTTAAGAAATAAAGGAAGAAAAAGATAATAAGTGTTCATATGCAATATGAAGACCCATAACTTACAATTTAAAAGATATTTACAATGTTAAAGTTTTTAGAAATGTTATCAACTACCAAGGTTAAGGCGGCAAGTGAAAGGTCTTGCCTCAAAGAATACAACTGGGGAAATATTAAAACCATATCACTTACCATTCAAACGATATACTAATGTTAATAAGCAAAGATCTCAGAATAGCGAAGGACGAAAATACAAGATTACATCAATCAAAGTCCAGAAGACACTGAACGCCAACAAAACACATGATCCCCACAAATAAATCACTGAAAACTAAAGCACTAACAGCATGAACTATAAAAACAGAGAAACAGTAGTTTGCTCCAGAAGGATAAGTTTGTCCTGCTCTGTATAAAGCACCCGCCACACTTTCAGTCGGGGAATCCAGTCAAAAGTTAATATTTTTTATATTCCGTCACATGCAAATGTCAAGAACATGAGGTCATTTTTTTGAAATCGTGTGAAAGACCTTCCCGCGATAAATACACATGCAAATTATGTAAACCCTATCATTTACCATTCATATCCAACGTAACCCCCCCGAACCAAAAAAAAAAACCCAAAAACACGAACAACAACAACAACAACTACAAACAGACAGACGAAAAACTATGTGCCCCCTTAAGATTTAGGACTTCTCCGATTTTATTCACATCATTGAGTCTTTATTTTTTCATACTGTGTCCAAATTTTCCAACATGTAACTAAATATATCCTAAACATACTTATGTGACAATTTATGCATTGCAACACCAATTTAAGGATGTTTGCTGGTCA
>MJUU01070409.1:18670-31923 GCA_002080025.1 Modiolus philippinarum
TGCGCATTTCGACAACTTACATATATGTCTCTTCAGTGCAGGTAAAATCTAAACGTTTGGAATATGTTTAAAAACTGATGGAGAACAAATAACCAATGATCTAAATGTAAAGCCAAAATATTGTCAGAATTCTAAAAAAAAGTGTTTTAAATGGAAATATTGGTCACCGCGCAAGAAAATCGTAATGCCTTTATTATACATGGATAGAATTAGAGAATTATGAAAATCTGACGGAAATACCAAATCATGACCCACGAACATTCTTAAAATCCGAAGTTTTAATTATGAAAAAGAAAGGAAATGGGGTAAATGTCAAGGAGACAACATCCCCTATCCAGGTTAAATAACTAAATACCGAAGTTACTGTGAATTTATTTTCTGCATATGCGCATTTCAACAACTTATGTCTCTTCAGTGCAGATAAAATCTAAACGTTTGGAAGACCATCAACTCAAAGATGTTTAAAAACTGATAGAGAACAAATAACCAAAATGATCTAAATGTAATGCCAAAATCAGCTATTGACCCCAAAACAAAGCATCTAGGGTCACCGTACGGTGTTCAACACAATGAGGAACCTCTAAATGTAAAGCCAAAATCAGCCAAGGACAGAGCTGTGCATGAGGGAGATACTCCTTAGTTTCAACAAAATTTACAAAAATTTAGATATTGTAAGGTTCCAAAAATAATCGGCTTTCGGGTCAGCACCGAAGTACTGACTACTGGGCTGGTGAATACCCACTGGGATTAATAGTCCACCAGCAGTGGCATCGACCCAGTGGTAACAAATAACTAAATACCGAAGTAACTGAATTTATTTTCTGCATATGCGCATTTCGACAACTGATGTCTCTTCAGTGGAGACAAAATCTAAACGTTTGGAAGATCATCAACTCAAAGATGTTTAAAAACTGATAGAGAACAAATAGCCAAAATGATCTAAATGTAATGCCAAAAATCAGCTATTGACCCCAAAACAAAGCATCTAGGGGTCACCGTACGGTGTTCAACACAATGAGGAACCTCACACCATATAGCAAGCCCTAAATGGCCCCAAAAATGTAAAAAAAGTGAATAAATCAATGGAAACAAACCACATCCAATAACCCAAATATCAAGAAACTTAAATTTTATAAGAAGACAAGGACAAGCCAATGACCAACATATTCCTGCCTTGNGACAGGCGCAAAAATTGCGGTGGGGTTAAACTCGTTTTCTTTGATCCAAACCCTCCCCCTATGTGTGGTGAATGGCTAAAAATAAATACACAAAAAGACTCACAGTAAAAATCAAACTAGATAAAGTCCAACTTATCAAGACGAGTACCGTTACAATGAAGTACATAAAACATGAAGACAAAACACACAGGTAATGCCCGGACAAATGCTCGCAGTTACTGACATTCACACTTTACCAGCATGTATTGCACACATAATATATATTACTCATTTTAATGAAGTACAAAACCATACAATTTTAAAAACCCTTGCATCAAGTTTTCGAGTTGTCAATAGGTGACCAGTTGTATTTTGACAATCCCTCATCCTTGTTTCCCAGTGAAATTGACCTTATCCCTCACTAGCGTTTTGCCCTTTTTCAAAGTTTGGGCTCTAATCTATTTGAATATAGAGCTTCAAGTTCAACACAAGGACTCAGCGCTCCACTCACTGAGCCTCGCTGTGATCCGGGTTCTACTCATTGGGCTCTGGGTTCCACATACACGGGCTATTGGCTCTCAAAGAGCTGTGGAAATTGTGTTATTTCCCAAAAAAATGATTTTATATTTGATGAGAATTTTGGAGGTTGGCTTCGTTCTCAAAGATGCATGGACACAATTAATTCATACCTGGTACAAAGTTGATCACCTTATAAAAATGTACCTCCACCAAAAAAAAAAAAAAAAAAAAAAAAAAAAAAAACAANGAAATGGCTGTCATTTTCAAGATGGCTACCAAGTTATGTCGACACTTTGAATATGTCTGATTTCAATAAGAATGATAAAATCTCATACATGCTTTGACACAATTCATTCTCATTTGGAAAAAAGTTTGATTACCATAAGAAGATGGGCATGCCACAAAAAAAAATCAAAATGACCGCCATTTCCAACATGGCTGCAAATTTACATAAAAATTTCAACTCCGATTTCAACGAAAATTGATTTTTAAGTAGATTTTGACACTGCAAACAAGATGGAATCGTCGAATTGACTGCCAGGGGCGACATAAACTATTGTTTGCAATTGCAAATCTTGTTCTTTATTGCTTTTGCAATTGTGTATGAGGTGTGTATATAGACCCCCCCCAAAAAAAAACCATCAAACAAAAAACAAAAACAAAAACAAAACACAAAACACAAAAAAAAAACAATACAAAACAACAACAAAAAAAACCAAACAAACAAAAACAAAAAAAAAAAAAAAAAAAAAAAAAAAAAAAACAAAACAAAACAATAAAAAAAACCCAGAAAAATCATATTCGAATTCCGTGCCTTTTCAAGTAATAAAGTAGTTGTAAAGAAGGAAACAAGACATCAGATGTCGGAACTAGGAGTCCCCCTACCGAATATCACCATTAACAAATTTTGAACGTTGAATAAACAGGATTTCTTTAATAAAAATGTGTAGGTTCGCTACACTTATTCAGAGTTGAACCTTTTAAACCACATTGAAAGACTATAACTATAACGTTTGCTATACTTTGTTTTGTTTAGTTTTTGTTTTTGTAACATAAAAAATGGAAAATGATAACACAGAACAGAAAAAATGCATAACGAAAAGTACATTCGATCCCTTCCTTGTTCATCGTTTGTTTTTTGGAAAAAACTTTTATTCATTTTATTGAACTAGATATACGGATCTCAATGAATAAAATGAATAAAAAACTAATAAAAAACTATCTGTTGGTATTAAGAAAGCTAGCATCACATATAAAAAACGATATACACTTGTAAAGTTATGATCTCAACACTTCTCTTTCACATCCCAAAAAAGAGATTCGAAAACTTATAACTTAATTCAGAGTTAGTGACCGCATGTTGTTAATTGAAGAAGGGAGGTATAAAAACATTCCTAGATGTCAAAGACTCTGTAAAACTTGTAACGTCATAGAGGATGAGTTCCACTTCTTTTTCAACTGTAAAATTAATTTTTCATGTCGAAAGCAATTTTTAGATACTATCAGTGTAATATAACACATTTTAATTAACTAAACCAATTAGACAAACTTGTTCTAATTCTTAATTCGTCAACACCCGATGATAATAAAACGGTGGTATCTTATATACAGCAGTCATTAAAAATGAGGAAAGATGACCCGCATACTGTTTTAGTATCAAAATAATACTGTCTTACTTTTTCTTTTATTTATTTATTTATTTATTTTTTATTTGTTCATATTTGTTATCATTGTTTACATGTATTGTTTAAATGTCTTTGCTACAACCCTAATGGGTTAGGTAGTTTTTCAATACTGAATGTTAAAAAATGGATAACATGAAACACCTATAATACTGAAAATTATAATTACATGCAACAATTTGCAAGGGAACTACACAAGAAAAACACGTATAAGACAAAAGATAAACGTAGACACCGATAGGAACTCGGGACAGCAAGACTTGGTACCGGAACTTTCAAAAGCCAGCGGTAGGGTTAAACCGGTTTATGGGTACCCAAACCTCCATTTTATCTGTCCCGTTTCCCTATAGTATAAAAACATACGAATAAAACCCAATACAGGTAGACTAGGTGAACTATAAAAACAGAGAAACAGTAGTTTGCTCCAGAAGGATAAGTTTGTCCTGCTCTGTATAAAGCACCCGCCACACTTTCAGTCGGGGAATCCAGTCAAAAGTTAATATTTTTTATATTCCGTCACATGCAAATGTCAAGAACATGAGGTCATTTTTTTGAAATCGTGTGAAAGACCTTCCCGCGATAAATACACATGCAAATTATGTAAACCCTATCATTTACCATTCATATCCAACGTAACCCCCCCGAACCAAAAAAAAAAACCCAAAAACACGAACAACAACAACAACAACTACAAACAGACAGACGAAAAACTATGTGCCCCCTTAAGATTTAGGACTTCTCCGATTTTATTCACATCATTGAGTCTTTATTTTTTCATACTGTGTCCAAATTTTCCAACATGTAACTAAATATATCCTAAACATACTTATGTGACAATTTATGCATTGCAACACCAATTTAAGGATGTTTGCTGGTCAATTTTGAAATAACTAAGATTTCGAATAAATGTAATTTTATGTTAGAAAATTGAAAAAGGATTAATTTAAGCGAAATAAAAATCTTAGGTTTAATATAAGCATTTTTTTTCCAAGCATGTATGTTACAAAATAACGCTAGTTGAATAAATAACTAAATACCGCAGTAATTGTTAATTTAGTCTCTGCATATGCGCATTTCGACAACTTACATATATGTCTCTTCAGTGCAGGTAAAATCTAAACGTTTGGAATATGTTTAAAAACTGATGGAGAACAAATAACCAATGATCTAAATGTAAAGCCAAAATATTGTCAGAATTCTAAAAAAAAGTGTTTTAAATGGAAATATTGGTCACCGCGCAAGAAAATCGTAATGCCTTTATTATACATGGATAGAATTAGAGAATTATGAAAATCTGACGGAAATACCAAATCATGACCCACGAACATTCTTAAAATCCGAAGTTTTAATTATGAAAAAGAAAGGAAATGGGGTAAATGTCAAGGAGACAACATCCCCTATCCAGGTTAAATAACTAAATACCGAAGTTACTGTGAATTTATTTTCTGCATATGCGCATTTCAACAACTTATGTCTCTTCAGTGCAGATAAAATCTAAACGTTTGGAAGACCATCAACTCAAAGATGTTTAAAAACTGATAGAGAACAAATAACCAAAATGATCTAAATGTAATGCCAAAATCAGCTATTGACCCCAAAACAAAGCATCTAGGGTCACCGTACGGTGTTCAACACAATGAGGAACCTCTAAATGTAAAGCCAAAATCAGCCAAGGACAGAGCTGTGCATGAGGGAGATACTCCTTAGTTTCAACAAAATTTACAAAAATTTAGATATTGTAAGGTTCCAAAAATAATCGGCTTTCGGGTCAGCACCGAAGTACTGACTACTGGGCTGGTGAATACCCACTGGGATTAATAGTCCACCAGCAGTGGCATCGACCCAGTGGTAACAAATAACTAAATACCGAAGTAACTGAATTTATTTTCTGCATATGCGCATTTCGACAACTGATGTCTCTTCANCGGGACAGCAAGACTTGGTACCGGAACTTTCAAAAGCCAGCGGTAGGGTTAAACCGGTTTATGGGTACCCAAACCTCCATTTTATCTGTCCCGTTTCCCTATAGTATAAAAACATACGAATAAAACCCAATACAGGTAGACTATTAACTCCATGACCACAATCAAAAGACAACACGTAATTTAGAAAGATGGGTCAAGGGATGCTCGCCGCTAAACTGCCGGCTTGCTCAAGGAGCCTAGTCTGCTGGTAGAACACTGTCGCACTACGGAAGAAAAATCAAACTCAAAACTTCCCAAAGGGTTTGGCCAAGAATCATCATAAATTTCAGTAGACATCGGCGGTATCAGTGAGAGGCCAGTATGTGTGCAAAATTTTCAGGTCACTATGTCTCAAAGCTAATTTAACGGATGCAAGCAGAACACTTGCCGGTATCCCCTATTACGTAAAGAATGTAAGTTATGTCCCAGTTTTTCTGGATTTTTAATCAATTTCTGGCATTTTTAATAAAGCTGTAATAAAGCCTACTCCACCAGCGGTGTGAATCAAATTTGGATTCTTAAAAATTCCAATGATCTCCTTGAACAGCTATCCTCAACCAGTCTTACCCATTGCCATAGCATTCAAACTTTTGACTTTTCTATTCTTTATACAACCCTTCCACACAATAAACTGAAAACAGTAATTGCAGATTTAATACATCAATGTTTCTGCACTAAAAATGGAGAACGCAGATACACCTATTTAGTTATAGGGAAAGACCAGACATATTTTGTTAAAAACCACACAGATTCAAACAAGAAGTACACTGAGACTGACGCAATCAAAATGTTAGAATTTTTGATCGACAATATTTTTGTCGAATTCGGAGGTCGTATTTTCCAACAGACAATAGGAATTCCCATGGGAACCAACTGTGCGCCGCTTTTAGCTGACCTTTTCCTTTACTCGTACGAGGCCAAGTTTTTACAAGGGCTTATTCAAAGAAAACAAAAACATTTAGCCCAGTCCTTTAATTTCAGCTTCCGCTACATAGATGATGTACTTTCTCTTAATAATCCTAAATTAAAGGATTATTTACATCAGATCCATCCAAATGAGCTTGAGATTAAAGAGACCACTGAAACACCTACTTCAGCTTCGTACCTAGATCTTTTATTGTATATTGACGAAGATGGACGTTTGAAATCTAAGCTATATGACAAGCGTGATGATTTTAATTTCCCAATTGTGAACTTTCCCTTTCTTAGCAGCAATATACCTACCTCTCCAGCCTATGGAGTGTACATTTCACAGTTGATTCGTTACTGTCGAGCGTGTAGTTTGTTCTGTGATTTTTTGAACTGAGCAAAAACACTGTCCAAAAAGCTGCTTAGTCAGGGATTTGTTCAACCTATGTTAATTTCATCCCTCAAGAAATTCTATGGCCGTCATCATAACATCATTGAATGACGTGTCAGTATCTCAAACGAAAGTGGACATTTTCAGCTAGATTCACGTCTTCCCGGATTTGACTACCGACTTTGACATTTTCCTGGATCGACTCACTCACAGTGTGACGGGTGCTGTTAACAGAGCAGGACATTCTTGTCCTTCCGGAGCACCTGATGTCACTCTCAGTTTCACTGGAGTTCACACTGTGAGTGCCTTTGTTTTGAATGTTGTGATTTCTGTTTCTGTGCTTTGTGTCTGTCTAACGTCTTTGTTTTGTGTCTGGTGCCATTGTTTTCTGTGTTCTCGTTTTGGCCATGTCTTTGGACTTCGATTTGTGTGGATTTCTCTCCTTTGTTCCTTCGGTATTCTACTGCCGTTGTTCCGTAAATTTAGGACTAGAAATGCCCATTGTAATAAGCTATACGAGTAACACCATATTTAGATATAACATGTTCATATCTATTACAAAACTTCTTAAATGTATTCAACAACTTATGAAATCTGTAACCCTGTTGTAAAAGTTTGGCTGTGATAGTACGGTTTCGTTCATTGAAATCATCAAGAGTAGAACAAACTCGTGCGAATCGTACCAGTTGAGAAATATACACCCCGTAGGATGGAGCAAGGGGAATGTCGCCGTCAAGAAAAGGGAAATTAGTAATTGTGAAATCAAAATCATCCCTTTTTATTTTGGTTTTGATTTTACCATAGTCAATAATGATAGTCAAATCCAGAAAAGGGCAACATTTGGAATCATTGTTAGCTTTATTAAATTTCAGTTGTTGTGGATAAATAATGTCTACATAATCTAAAAACTGGGGATTATCAATAGTAAGGATATAGTCAATATATCTGCTGTTATCATTGAAAATAGAAATAAGTTTATCACTGTTAGGTATGGTTCCGTTTTGAAGTTTTTTCATGAAATCTCGTTCGTAACAGAAAAGAAAAAGATCTGCAATGAGAGGTGCACAATTTGTACCCATGGGAATACCTATGACCTGTTGATAAAAAGTGTTGCCAAAACGAACAAAAATATTGTCCAGCAAAAGATTGAGTGCATTAATCATATCATCACATGTCCAGGAACAATGATTATTATAGTTTATATTAGAGAAGAATCCTTGCTTTTTGTTAGAGCAAATGAACTGCAGACCAGAAAATTTAAAAGACCATTTAATAAGTTGTCCCAACTTGGATTTAATCAAATTATGTGGAAGGGTAGTATAAAGTGTAGAAAAATCATAACTGTCGATAGATGAGACTGGTCTTTGAATAGATTGTAGTTTGTCTGAAACTAAATGTATTTATTATTATGACATGAATATATACACCCATTGACACACAATACAATAAGTACAAATTTACAGACAGGAACGCAGTTTAAAGACAACTCAATAAGGAAGTTTCCTTGTTTGTTTAAAAGATCAAAGATAGTCGTACCAACAAATACAGAAATCGTGACTTGAAGGTTAGGTGTTCTTATAATAGTTGTTCATAGGCCAACTTGCAGCGTAACAGAATGAAAGAACAGTCGCATTTAAAAATCAAAGCTCCGATGGAGCTGAAACTCGAAAGCCCTGAAAATCTACACGTGGCAAAACTTCGTAGTCATCAAAAGAACTGCTGCATACGTCTGCATGTATTAAGTTATTCCGTAATACGTGAAAATAATCGGATTGTGTGATATCGTATGTTTGTCGATTGTGCAATACACATATCACAGGTAAAAAAATATTATTTTCATCTTTGACAAAAGCAATTTATTTTGAATAAAATTATTTATGTTTTCGAAGAGTGTACAAAGGGAGGTAAATCAAACATTATGCAACTGCGCGGCAGGCTCGTTGATCCGAGACGCAATATAAAAAAACGATTAATTTGATAAACATGCATATTGTTTTCAATTTAATATCATATCACTGTATTCAACTCAAGAAAATGAAGAAATATAACTTAAATACACAATGTATAAGATTTTGATAGAAACTTGCGCACTATATTTTATCGGAAGCACGAAGATCATCTTTAAGAGCTGTTAATAGGCTTGAAGCCGCACGTGATTTTTTTCTTGTCATATTAACAACTCTCCGCCTTCGGCTTACGAGTTAAAAAAGATATCTTCGTAAACACGAAATTTTTGCACTGCAGCTTTGGGATATTCAATTTTGATGTAGACGGACGTCTTAGAGTATATAAGATCTTGATATAAATCAGAAATATTAAAAAAAAACTATTTTACAAAATTGAAATATGCAATAAAAGGGAGTTTATTGTGCATATGGAACCATTTTCTAACCAAGATTGCAGGTTTTTACCATGCATGCATTTTTAGAGACTTTGTCTCATGTGCATTTATCCAATATCCAAATTTATCCACTTTTATTGTGAACGGGAAAATATGGTGAACCTTTTTATCCGTTTAAACTTTTTCATTATTTCTGAGAATAGATTGTTCGTATTATAGACTAAGACCTAAACAAAATTTTTATATGTCTCCGTGCTTAACAATGGAGATGCTTTTAAAAAGTTTCCGGATTGAGAAGGGAGTCGTTTTGCGATGAAATATGACATTTCATATTAGCCATTTTATTATTTCATAAATAAGGCTGCGCTGCCCTGTTCATTTCCCACGAATGTGTATATAATTCTTCTATGGTTTTCGAAATGTTTTCGTTGGACTGCAGTGATGAAACATGAGTTGTAAAACTAAATTTACAGAAACTTCGGGATTATGTTATCCTAAATGCTTGACTTCCTCCTTACTTCAGAGTACACAGACGCGTAGAATTCCATTTGATCAATTTGCGTAAATTCTGAAAATAACATGCACATGGTCACGGATGAAGTCCGAGGTGTTCATAGGGGAATCGTCGTATGTTATCAACTATAACCGGTCGTGTAAGGAATGCTTTTTCAAAAAAAAAAAAAAAAAAAAAACAAATCCTATGGTCCGATGGCTATAATAAGAGGACTCTTTCCAATTTTATAAAAAAAAATATTGTTTGTATACACGTAATCAGTTTGCTGAACGCTTATTTATGAGCCATTTTCCTCTTTTTGTAATCAAAGGGATTTCATGCAATTTGTTTGATATTATGCATCAAATAAATTATAGCACATAATTAATAAAAGATCAAAGTTGCAGTAAAACTTAAATAAGTAAAACTTTTAAAAGCTCCATATTCAGTTATGTTGGCCTTTAGTTACAGAATACTAAATAATATAATAAGAATAAACAATGAGAGAATATTGAGTAAATGTACGTAAGACAAAATCTCCAAAATACATGGTAAAACCAAGCAAAGGAACAACGCTTTTCTGGATAATATCAAGACCTTCAACAATGAACTTTGCTAATACATGTACCTCATAGAACATCTAGCACTTGTTCAGGCGGATTTAATTGTTTGATGTCGTACAATGCTTCATCCGATCGTGTTTCTGATTTACTTCTGTTTGCGGGGTCGTCAAAAAACATTTTATCAACTGGCAAAGTGTTCTTACAATAGCCGTCATCTGTTGCCTGACAAAAAGACTAATTAAGGACAATCACATCATCGAGTCAATTGCATGAAGACAGTAAAATCATGAGATGTGGACAGTACAAGTGGTCAGAATAACATTTTGGAGTTACAAGGAATTAAATGCCAAAATTTAAAAGTATGATATGATAGTGTATTTAAATCAGAATAATATCAAGAGCAAGTACACCATAGGTGAAATATACAGAAAGAAGCACACACCTCTCGGACGGGGATCTTTTTCCGGGCTCATTACTGCTGGAGAGACAAACTGCAGTCTTTAATAGATAATGAAATGCCATTGAGTAAATGCACATGAGATAAAATCTCTACAAATACATGGTAAAATCGAGTAATGGAACAACACTTTAATTTTTGGATTTGGGCATGTCGTTGTTTGTCCGTCTAAAGACTTTTCACTGTTTTCTTTGATACTCTGCCATGAAACCAAAGAAACAATTCACCCCACAATATCAAGAAAGATCTATTAAATGCATTTACCTTGATTAATCAATCAACTAAGTAACGTCGCCAATGGCGTCCGTCGGTTAACTTTTCACAATTTGACACTCTCTTTTTAGTCCCCGTGGGTATTCACCAGCCAAGTAGTCAGTACTTCGGTGCTGACCCGAAAGCCGATTCTTTAAGGAAACTTGCAATATCTAAGTTTTTGTAAATTTTGTTGAAAACTAAGGAGTATCTCCCTCATGCAAAGCTCTGTCTTGAGCTGATTTTGACTTAACATTTAGATCATATTGGTTATTCCTTCTCTATCAGTTTGAGTTGATTGTCTCCCAAATGTTTAGATTTTGTCTGCACTGAAAAGACATAAGTTGTCTAAATGCGCATATGCAGAAACTAAATTCACAGTTACTTCGGTATTTACATGTTCAAACAGAGATTATATTACGAGCCTTTTCGAAATTCAATCATTTTTGTTTTGGTACATTAAAGGACGATAAACATTTACATTTACCATTTTGAAAATTTTATTCCAAACCACTGAAGCAACCAAACCAAACCATACAGGAAAAGTGCATGGAGGGTCCTTAAAAAATAAACAAAATCAATCACAGGATTTGGTTAAATGTCCTTATTCATTTTTGAGAAAAAAGTTCTAAGGTTTCTTCTTTTTCTTTTCACACCAAGTACTCACATTTCCTTTTGGGTACTGTTGTAGAAGGAAACATCCAAACTTACAAAACAAAGTGATCATTTTGAGTTGATGACACGTATTTCTTGAAAAATCATCGCCACATGTACACCCCAAAAGAAATGGTGAAAAGAAATGGTGAAAAGAAGAAGTCTTTTAAAGTGGTACGTGGTCTCAAATCTACCGGACAGAATTCTCTCATATTTTCATGATTTTTGTTATTAGATCATAGAAAAAAATACAATTAAAGTTGGGGGTGACCGGCCATATCAGAATGAAAAATGTCCTCTCAAACCGGTGCTAGCAGTCATCTTGAACTTACTATGAGGAATGAGTTAAGGCGGCCAATACTTGAATACCCGATGGTGACTTCAATATAAAGAACAATTTTAAAAGGGTTGTTGCATTGTTTGGTTCTACAATGTATAAGTAGAAACTTTGCCTCAAGTGTGTTTACTCTATACCCTTTCATTGTTTATTCTACATGTATATACGCTGAAGGTTGCCAATACAAGTATTCGGGTTAAAGTTTCCCACTATAATGCACGTATTATTTCATATTTAATATTCATATTCATTTCATGCTTACTTTAACAAATTTAAGTAATATTAAAAAAATCACACATTCTATCTTAGCAAACAAAATGAACCAATTAATAGAAAAAAGAAGGGAAACAGGGTATTTGTCAAAGAGACAAAGACCCAAAGGGGAGTAATAACAACTCAGATCCACCATCAGATCTTCATCACAGTATACATAGCTGTGCGCCAGAAAATCCTTGTTTACGAGTTTTCTGTGGGCTTTATGCGGATATACAGAAAAATTCCACAAGGTGCTTTCAAATCGGCATGTTATATGGCTTGATTAGTTGTTCATAGACTACCAAAACATTTATAATTTTGCAAATACTCTAGCAAATGATTACTTTACACATCCTAAATGTTTTGATGAAACCTGTCACTCGAAACTGTGTATTTTTTCTATGCAAAGTAATTTACTTGTGTGACAAAGAAAAACAACTCGGGAATACATCCTTATTTCTGATATTTTGTCACCGATTTTTAATCGCATATTTCTACGTCACTGTGTAAATTTTCGTCCTTTAATTCACAATAGTTTCGCTAATATATTGAGATATGCATTTCACTAGAGTGTGGGATGATTTCGGAGTTGTATTGTCACAATTAGTGTATAGTCATGTCAAACATGGAGACATTCCGAACGCACCGTGTGTATTTTAAATATTTGGTTTCGTTTCCCTATTCCACCTTTCTCAAAATTCGTAGTCAGAACGCAGATCTATGAATGTCCAGATATTAGTTTGGAACTTGGAATACCTAGTTCAATAACAGTGTAAGTTTTACATCATATTTTCATTATATTTGGATGAAGATTGGTCTATTTAACGTAACTACATAACAATTTATTGTAAATATCAGCTGTACACGTTGATTGCATAATTTGCTATAAATATCGAAGAAACGGAACATTCATCTCACACAAAAACGTACAACTGTTGATTATAATTATATTTACAACTTTCATCACAGTATTTAAAAGTTTTATTTATTATTTCCGTCTAGAAGAGGAAGATAAACAACCGTTATTCAGTTGCATAATTCGTATAAATATAGAATGTATGGCAAGCAATTAGCGACATTTGAATACACCCAAATATGATTATGGAACACTTATTCCATGTGTTACAACAATTCTACTGTATTTATCCGTTAATATACCGGAATTTTATGTGTAATATTTCACAGACACACTTCATATTTGTGTTTATTTATGCAAATTATTGTGTATTTAAATATGTTGACATTTTACTCATAAATATGGTAGCCTAAGTTGACTATA
>MJUU01070409.1:34287-44395 GCA_002080025.1 Modiolus philippinarum
TGCAGAAATTAAATTCACAGTAAACTTCGGTATTTTGTTATCTATTACCACTGGGTCGATGCCACTGCTGGCGGACTGTTAGTCCCCACGGGTATTCACCAGCCCAGTAGTCAGTACTTCGGTGCTGACCCGAAAGCCGATTCTATTTGGAACCTTGGAATATCTAGTTTTTTGTAAATTTTGAAGAAAACTAAGGAGTACCTCCCACATGCACAGCTCTGTCCTTGGCTGATTTTGGCTTTACATTTAGATCATATTGGTTATTTGTTCTCTGTCAGTTTTTAATCATCTTTGAGTTTATGGTCTTCCAAACGTTTAGATTTTATCTGCACTGAAGAGACATAAGTTGTCGAAATGCGCATATGCAGAAATTAAATTTACAGTAAACTTCGGTATTTAGTTATTCATCTGGGATAAGACCAATTGTCAATAAGCTCCCTTATGGACTCCAAGAAAAATGGACAACAAGAGCTTATAACTACAAGACGTCACATAATGTACCATTTCCACCATTCACAGAATTCTCCAGATTCTTTCGGGAAATGAGTATAATTAAAAATGATCCGGGATTCTGTTATGAACAAGAAGAGCAAACAACTCCACAGTATTCTGGAAGAAAACCACCCGTTGCCAAAACCCGGGTACAATCACACAAGACTGATGTCGACAGATCATGTCCAAGCAATCCCAGTCAAGACATTAGGGGCACCCTGCCCCAGTGTACAGAGAATGAAGCACCAGACAGGTGCGTCATACACAACACAAGACATTCATTAGACGAATGTAGAGGATTCAAGTCCAAATCAATTGAGGAGCGGAAAGAGATCTTCAAACAAAACAACCTATGTTATAGGTGTTGCGCCTCTACAACCCACAGAAGTAGAGACTGCAAGGCAAAGATTTCCTGCAGAGACTGAGGAAGCAAGCAACACACAGTCAGGAAGGCATCTTCAGTTGGCCCCGCACAACATTACGACGGGGAGACTGTACAACAGAACGGCGGGGAGGCAAGTAATGCCAGCAGTACTGACAGAACAGTAAACTCGTCTTGCACAGAAATCTGTGGAAATAACACATGCAAATCATGTGCCAAGATCATTCCTGTCAAAGTACATCATAGAGACAACTCCGACAAAAGCATTGAAATGTATGCAGTTCTTGATGACCAAAGTAACAGGTCCCTGGCATCACCAGAGTTCTTTGAATTCTACAACATTGAAGACAAACCAGAAAATTATACCCTGACCACTTGCTCATGTCGTATTGCTACCAGTGGCAGAATTATGGTCCAATCTTTACACGGACATGAAGAATTAAAACTGCTAGTTGTAGTAGAATGTGATTACATTCCAAGCAGCAGAGACGAAATCCCGTCACCAGATTCTGCCGTACACTTTCCACGTATGAAAGATATAGCTGGAAGAATCCCGCAAATTAAAGATAGCAGGAAGATAATGCTGCTTATAGGAAGAGACCTTCCCGAAGTCCACCATGTCCTAGACTATAGATATGGACCACCTGGATCACCCTTCGCCCAGAAATTAAGACTGGGCTGGGTAGTCATCGGAGAAATCTGTCTGGACTATCAACATGCAACTCCAGACTTATCTGTGAAGAAAACATTTGTCTTACCATCTGGCCAACCTACGACACTAAGACCATGTGAAAGTAAAATTTGTGTACGGGAACCAGATCCCGCTTGTGTCAATACTGCAACCAAAACAGTAGACATACCAGAATATGATATCTTTGCTAAGACAAAAGATGACGACAAACCAGGAATGTCGTATGAAGATAAAACATTTATGAAACAAATGGACAACCAGTTTGTTAGAGACTCCACAGGTAGTTGGATATCTCCATTGCCAATTCGGACACCAAGACAACGACTTCCAAACAACAGACAACAAGCTGTTAAAAGATTGGAATTCCTCGAAAACAGTCTGAGGAGGAACGCTCTCAAAAGAGAACACTTTATAGAATTCATGTCAAAGATATTAGACAACAACCATGCGGAAGTTGCTCCGCCACTGCAAGAACAAGAAGAATGTTGGTATTTACCTTTGTTTGGAGTATACCATCCCAAGAAACCTGAACAGATCAGGGGTGTGTTCGATTCTTCCGCAAAGTTCGACGGAGTATCCCTCAACAGTGTTTTGATGTCTGGTCCAGACTTATCAAACAGCTTACTTGGAGTCCTGATACGTTTCAGGGAAGAGATGGTTGCTGTTACTGCTGACGATCAGCACATGTTTCACTGCTTTGTAGTGAGAGAAGATCACAGAAACTACCGAGGATTCCTGTGGTATAAAGACTGATATCGATAAAGGATTGATAGAGTACCGAATGAGAGTGCATGTCTTCGGTAACAGTCCATCCCCAGCAGTGGCAACGTTGGGGCTACGTAAGAAAGTACAGGCCGCAGAGCCAGAGTACGGCCAAGATGTTACAAATTTTGTGACTAAAGACTTTTATGTTGATGATGGATTAACATCATACCCAACATCAAAGAGGCCATCAAAGTCGTTAAAGACACTCAAGCAGCTTTGAAGAAGTGCGGAAATCTACGTTTGCACAAGCTTGCATCCAACAGTCCTGAAGTTATGTCTGCATTTCCAACAAGTGATTTAGCTACAAACTTGAAAATTTTAGATCTTGAAGCCAACAATAAACCACTCCAGTGTAGTCTTGGACTAATATGGGACGTCAACACAGACATGTCCCTCTTTCCAGCTATCGCTGGACACGAAGCCTATAACAAGACGAGGTGTATTATCTACGATAAACAGCATATATGATCCACTTGGATTCTTAGCTCCATTGATCATCCAAGGGAAGCTGATTCTACGAAAACTGACTTTACCAACAGTTGATTGGGACGAACCAGTCCCGGATGATATCGCGTTAAAATGGAAAACTTGTCGAGATCAACTACAAGAACTAGAAACATTACATTTAAGTGAGAGTCGACCTCATGTTTCTCCAGAGATCTCTGTTGCCAAAACAATCGCAGCACCAGATAATCCTAACATAGGGACTACGAGATTCCAGCACTTCTCAGACTGGAGTGCCCTCATACGTGGAATTGCATTCCAGAAACGTTTGTCCCGTCTACGTCTGAACGGGAGTTCAAAGCTTGAACCTGACAACATTTTACTTCAAGAAGCAGGAGACTTCAATAAATCATCACTACAACATGGAGTTTATAAAGAAGATATAGACTGTACAAGTCACAAAATACCTATTGGCAAATTAAGTTCAATTGCCAATCTCAATCAGCTTTTAGATGAAAAAGGACAAACTCTTCCAGACACTTCTCCGGATGCTCACATTACAAGAATATTCGTAACTATAAATACTTCCTTCGCAGGAAGTAGAAGACTCCAGCACATCTCAACCTGGATTGCGCTGTATTCTGTTTGTCAGTATTTATCTTTCATCTCTGAATTCAAGATCAGTTAGCGATCACCGAGATAATTCTTCTGGTGGAAGATATTGTATAAAATGTATATAAATTATATTAGTGAATATTGAGAATAGTATAATAAATTTCTGTTGTTTGTTTAATTGATAGTGATATCAAGTAGATATCAGACGGGGAGTGTATTGTCACAATTAGGGTATAGTCATGTCAAACATGGAGACATTCCGGACGCACCGTATGTATTTTAAATATTTGGTTTCGTTTCCCTATTCCACCTTTCTCAAAATTCGTAGTCAGAACGCAGATCTATGAATGTCCAGATATTAGTTTGGAACTTGGAATACCTAGTTCAATAACAGTGTAAGTTTTACATCATATTTTCATTATATTTGGATGAAGATTGGTCTATTTAACGAAACTACACAAAAGTTTATTGTAAATATCAGCTGTACACGTTGATTGCATAATTTGCTATAAATATCGACGAAACGGAATATTCATCTCACACGGAAACGTACAACTGTTGATTATAATTATATTTACAACTTTCATCACAGTATTTCAAAGTTTTATTTATTATTTCCGTCTAGAAGGGGAAGATAAACAACCGTTATTCAGTTGCATAATTCGTATAAATATAGAATGTATGGCAAGCAATTAGCGACATTTAAATACCTCCAGATATAATTATGGAACACTTATTCCGTGTGTTACAACAATTCTACTGTATTTATCCGTTAATATACCGGAATCTTATGTGTAATATTTCACAGACACACGTCATATTTGTGTTTATTTATGCAAATTATTGTGTGTTTAAATATGTTGACATTCTACCTATAAATATGGTAGCCTAAGTTGACTATAAATTCTCACTATTTTGGACACATAACTTATGATTGTTAATTATTGTATTTTTCAGGTTTTTACCAATTTGTTCACCGGCTAATTAAAATAAAGATTAACACTTGGTTTTTATTTTGAATTGGGCCCTCGAACTAGGTTATGCTCGCTGAGTCCGGCTCGGTACAGGAGTAGACCAGTTCACTCTGTGGGTCTTCTTTCCGATGGACTGTGGGAATTATTTACGAGTGTTTTGATATAATCATGGCAATAAAATTGCTATATCAAGCATTTTTCAAAAGAATGTAATATCAAATCGCTGGTTGAGTGCGAATTTTATCGGGCTTCATAAAGACGTAACTGTTACAGCGGTTATTTTAAGACCCATTATCATTATTGTGTCGCCTGCGTTCACGCAGTGGCGACATAAAGGATCACGTCGTCTTGCGTCGGCGTCCGCGTCGGCGTCACAAAAAGGTCTGTCGCATTTTTCTCAGGAACAATGTATCTGAACCTTCTGGAATTTAGCATGGGGGATCAGTATGGGGACATATACTGTGTTACAGAGTTAGGGATCTCTCGCATGCCCACTTCCTGTTTGACGGAACTTAGAATATTTCTTGTGTTATTACACAGGCGACATATGTCTTCCGTGGAAGACTTACTACTAAGTTGTGATTAATGTGAAAATAAAACTAAACTAGAATAACTATGAGCAAAGCCAACAAAAACTTACCCCGTTCCCCCTATTTGATTCCAGTTGTAAAAAATCACCAAAAAATGAAGTCAAATCAAATTTTCAAATAGCAAGTGTGCAATGGTAATATGTATTGAATTTTCGGTGAAAGTTTCATTGCATTTCACCAAGTGGTCTAGGAGGAGTTGTCGCCACAAAGTATTTACCTTATAGTGGACGGAATGACGAACGGAAGGACGGACGAACGAACACACACCATGATCACTATATACCACCCGCTAAAGCGTGGGGTATAAAAAAAGTACCAATGTTGCAGTTCATTTAGTTCCTGTATATACGACCATTTCAAAACCGATATTACAATTAATTTTATTCCTGTATACATGGCGTTTTAAAAATATAAAAATATCAAAGTTGCATCATAGACAGTAAAATTTTGATGTGCTGTTCATGTGTTTCAAGGAGTAACCTCTCATCAGCAGCATTAGAATCAAATAATATGGAAAGTAATAATCCAAAAAATAGTCTGATAAGAAGTACTCAATACCAAAAATACCGAAATAGGAAGCCAAATCCAGTACAAAGGTCTTCTACCGAGTGCCATACATGGAATGAAGACGTAGTATTTTTCAGGGGTTGGAATTTGGATAAAGACATAAAATTTCTATAAAAAATAAGGTAAATTTTCGTGTCAGACAAGTTTGACTGTTGGACTTATGAATACCCTCGGGACCTCTGGTCCACCAGCAGTGGCATCGGTCCAATGGTTTAAAAATATAAAAATACCAAAGTTGCATCATGAACAGTAAAATTTTGATATGCTGTATACGTGTTTCAAGGGGTAACCTCTCATTAGAAGCATTAGAATCAAATAATATGGAAAGTAATAATTAAAAAAATAGTCAGAAAAGAAGTACACAATACCACAAATACCGTAATAGGAAGCCAAATCCAGTACTAAGGACAATTACCGAGTGTCATACACGAAATGAAATAGACATTTAAATGATCCAATGTTTAAGGGTGTCATTTTCAAGTTTGTTAATAGACATTGATGATCGCAAGCTAAACTAAGTTCCCTTCTGGTCGCTATTTTGGATGGGATGCAGACCTTTTGTCAACTTTTTTGAAGATAACCATCTAAGGATCACTGTTCCTAAGTTTGGTTCCAAATGGCTTTGCAGCTGCAGAGGAGATGTTTCAATAGGTTTTCACATAGGGTTATAAAGAAAGTTCTTGCTTGCGGTTATCTTGGATGAGATGCTGATGCTACCCGACGAGTCCCCAGATTGTGTATAGGGGAATGCCCTGTCTTTGCGGGGTAATCAGGTCATAATACGGTAAACCTGACCACGAACCATTGTAGCCAAACTGTATGGAGAAAGGCCACGCTCCATGCAGTATAAAGAACTCTCCTATATTTTTTCTTAAGAAAGCAGACTATAGTCGAATAGAGGGCTAAATTCCCTGTCCCTACCCATTTCTCCTCTTTTCCAGTGGTGCCCTAGTTGTCCCTTCAACCTTTATTTCTTTCTTCTTTTTTTTATTTGATTAACTTGTTCTTGTCCTGGTATAGCTGAAATGTTGCTCACTGGACGTTAAACTCTTAACTTATTAACAATTTTTTTGCGTCTACAGAAGAAAATATCTTTGCTTTCCAATTGGTCTAATGTTAAACTTGGTTCGTCACTGCCAGCCATATTTGATATGAAGCGGATATACCGCACAGATTTTTTCGTACAGGGACCAATTAAGTGATCATAATTTCACATGAACAAATAAAGGGATATGGAGTAAATGTACGTGGGACAAAATCCCTATGAATACATGGAAAGATTCAGCAAA
Source organism: Modiolus philippinarum (assembly GCA_002080025.1). Taxonomy (NCBI): domain Eukaryota; kingdom Metazoa; phylum Mollusca; class Bivalvia; order Mytilida; family Modiolidae; genus Modiolus; species Modiolus philippinarum. Next base: position 41,097 of record MJUU01070409.1, read on the forward strand.
TGGAAGTACGCTTTCATTATTGTTCTTCACCTTGAAGTCACCAACAAAGAGCAAGCAAACACTCCTGTAAGTTCAAGACAGCCCCTGGCACCGTTTTGAGCGGAATTCACTTGCTAAATGTTGAACAACGCTACATTCATTCATCTTTTTTGTTATAAATGCAGGGTCGTCAACCAGAACAACACATCGGGCAAAGTACTTTTACAAACACTGTCATCCGATGATTGATAAGGGTACCAACAGACAATACAACATATAAACGATCACAGGGCACTCATCAAGTTGATTGCAAGAAAACTTGGCAAGTAAAATCGGGAGATGTGGGCAATATACTAGTATATACAGAGAAACCTGTCTAATCCGACACCTGAGTATTCCAACATCCTGTCAAATCCGACGTAATTTATTGGTCCCAAAATAGTTTTTAAATGTATTTTAAACCTGAGTATTCCGACATACTGTATAATCCGACACATGTTTATGGTCACACGATATGTCGGATTTATCAGGTTGCATACAGATGGCCAGAAAAATAATTTGATTGTTACCAATCAAGAAAGGCAATTGTTGAATTTTGATAGTGCATTCATATGAGAAATTCGCACATGAACATGTATTGTATGCATGTATTGCAAAAGTAGTAACTGCTGTCTTTTTACATGGATAGAATATTTCACTAACATGACGTTTTTGATAATAGAAGTAAATTTTATAAGGAATTTTCCAGTGATTTTTGTTATTTGTATAAAAAATATCTCAATTGCTCGTAAATATTTCCCACAGTGAACCTTTCAAAACTCGTAAAGCAAGCCTACAGTCACTCAGTTTTCATCCCACAGTCTAGTAAAATGCAGATCGCTATATATTAAAGCTAACTACGTGAATTAAACGACAGTGACGTAGAAATATGCGATAAAGCGTCAGTGACAAAATGTATCGTTTTCATTCATAAGGACGTATTCGCGAGTTGTTTTTCTTTGTCACACAAGTAAATTACTTTGCGTTAGAAAATACACGGTTTCGAGTGACAGGTTTCATCAAAAACTTTTAGGATGTGTATCCGCATGAAGCCCACAGAAAACTCGTTAACAAGGATTTTTTGGCGCACAGCTATGTATACTGTGTTCAATGAACGGTGAGGAAACCCCACACCCAACGGCAGGTCGGAGTCGAACCCTAAATAAACAAAGAGTAAATAAGTTCAGCGAAATAATCATCATTGAGGAAATCTGACCTAGCGTTATAGTTGAAGAACTGGTTATCTATACAGATCTGATCAGACAGGAAGAAGAAATTGTATTCTTATTGGACTCTTGTATCCAATTATCTTATCATTTTGGGATACATCCTTGTGAAATATGCAGGTGTCCGAAATATTTCACAGTATAAAAGCGATTGATTATGCACTATTCACTATCGCTTTCTAAAATTGTCAAGACAGGTAAGATAAGTTTTGATATTGTTGTAAAAAGCCAACCACAACTTTACAAACATGAATGACAACACGCAGAACATAGTTGGAAAGTCGGCAAGTTGTAACCTTCCAATTGTCAACAAGTTATAATATGGAAAACATCGGCAAACGAATACCAAAGCAACAAGGAAAGGGGAAATTCTAAAATCATAAAACCAAAATCACGGTAATTCACAGAAACACGAATTGAGACAGTATGACAAAGACAAAACAAATAAACAAAAATGAACAAGAACAACACAAAACTAAAGCACTAGCAGTGTGAACCCCTATAAAAACTGACGTATCATCAGGTGCTCTGGAAGGGTGAGAATGATCTGCTCCACGCATGAACTGTTGAAATGCCGCCTGTCAACGTCTACTGTCAATCGACTGGACCGATAAACCAGCAATTAACAGTAACGTCGATATTTTGTTGTTAAAAGGTTTTTGGTAGTTAAATCAGTATATATTCAAGCTGTCGTAAATAATTTTGTGACTCGTCTAGTACCAAATAATATTGTTTTTATTAAACTATGAAAGAATATGGAGTTAATGCACATTAGACAATCTGTAAAAATACATGGCAAAACCAAGCAATGTAGCAACGCTTTTATTGTTGTTCTTCATCTTAAACATGAATTATCGGCCCTGAGAGTTGGTCCGAGAGGTACTAATAAATAACACTTCTTAGTTGTCTGGATAAATTATATTTACATCTATTATAGGAATAAAAATAAAAGTCATTTTTGAAGAGTTTATCGATATGTAAACGCGGCCGACTCACTCACAAACTAAATAAAGTCCGAAGGACTTTATGTAAAGTTTGTGAGTGAAAGGCCGCGTTTACACATCAATAAACTCCTCCAAAATTACTTTTATTTCTTATAATTCCAACTCCTTGCACTTAATACAAAGTTGGGTCTGAATTTGACGTCATCAATCACTGCACTATTTTATCTCGGGGCGTAGTAATCGACAAGAAGCGTTTATCGAGAAATAACTTCTTTGTTTTTATTGACGTTGACCTATGAAATTACAAAACCAATTGGAATTATTATCAATGTTAGATCTTATTTTTTGTCAAACGAGTTTGAAATATTTTTTAAAAATCCACCGGGTTTCAGAAAGCGATACTCTGTCAGTGATATGTATCAATAACCATTTAGTTCCCTTATGGCAAGATTGTCTATTGCACCTTTAAATTGTTGATTTGATGTAATGCTTTGACACTGTAAATCGAAAGGGGATAACTGCATAATCTTTTCATCTTAATGTGCACTGGGTTTTTTATCCATGAATATTTCCTTTTTTATTGCTCATGAAATTATTGTTATAGATATATTTTTTACAGATCATCGTGATGGTATTGCCAATATTCGTATTTATACTTCTGACAGGACTCGTTTGCAGTGAAGAGGTACGCTTCATATTTCATGAAAATGCATTTAAAATAAACTGGATTATCATAAAAAAAAAATGTTATTAATCAGCAATTTGAGACAATTTAATATGAAAGGATATGGAGTAAATGAACATGAGACCATAGCACATATGTTAACTCCAACTTCAATAATCTTAATGAGCTGTATTGCCATTTCGGAAATTTATTCCTCACCAGCAGCACCAAAGCCCAAACAAAGGAAATCCATTATATCAAAAAATGTTTAAATGCATAAAACCAAACGAAATTCGAACATTCAGTAGTATCAACAAGTCAACATGTGAAAGAAGTACGAAAATTAAGCAGATACAGAAAAAAAAATCAAATATTCGGACTTTATACTGCGGATGTGTTTTACTAAGGGACCGACCATTTAACCTGAAAGGGGGGGGGGGGGGGGGT
>MJUU01070409.1:46233-60569 GCA_002080025.1 Modiolus philippinarum
AGAAGAAATAAAACAAAAAATAACAAGCTTTTCGAACAAGGTCTCAACTACTGTGTTCAAAGCAGAAGAAATAAAACAAAAAATAACAAGCTTTAAGGGAGCAATAACTCCATGAAACCAAAGAACTAGCAATGAAAGGAGTTATGCAAAACAGATATATTGCTTACTTTCTAAAATGTTTAACCCTTTAAATGGATTTCAAATGCATGAATCAATTTCATTCTACGTGCCGTTCCTGTTTCTCTCTGGAACCTTAGATCTACAGGTTGTAGTACATTTGAATTAATTTACAGTGTAGACATTTACAGTTAAGCATTTCAAAATTAACCAGAACCAAATTGATAAAAAAAAATGGGCAGTGACATTGGAGAATACTGGAAAACACACAATTATATTATTATTTAACATTTTTTCTTTAAATTTTAGCATGTTGTTGCAATTAAGAATGTAAATTTTGGACGTTGCACAATTGTTCAAACTAATGAAAACATGGCTCTTGCTGACGCTGTCATTTATAATATAACAAAGTAAGCAAATTTTAAATCCTTTATGGATTAGTTTAGAACTTTTGGTGAAGGTTCATTAATATTACCTTTTCCTAGAAAATGCATACGTTTTTGCTGTTCTAGAAAGTAACACGTAGATATTTTGCTCATTCCATTAACAGTAACTTCGGTATTGTTATTCCAACCACAATAAAAGTATCATTAGCATCAGTGCGAAAAGATTAAATCAGAGGAAGAACTTTGATCATAATACACAATGTTTGGCTGCCTGTTTCTGCAATAGTTACAATATAAAACAAATGAGAGCAACAAAATTAGTACATGCAGATCAAATTATATTAAAGTTTCAAGAATGAGTAGACGTTAACTAATTCGTTACGCGAAAGCTAAAACCAATTATTCGGCTTTTATCATCAGGCTCATTTATCTCCGTGACCGACTTATCAATCAGGGCTTCAAAAAATTTCGTCTCATAAGACCATTTACAACCACCCCTTGAGTAAAATATTGAAGTTTCGGTCAGGACTGTGATGGTACTAAAAGTAGATCATGAAAATATTTCATTAACTTTTATAGGTATGGTTAGAATTTTTTTTATCAATTAAAAAGGTGTTATATTAATAGAAAAAAGAGGTACAAAAATGAATGAAATGACAACACCTTCAAAAATCAGCAAAAAAGTCTAGATTAGAACTAACTTAGATTTTATTTATTTAAGAACATAGATAACATTACAATTAAGGAAACAAGAAAAAATAACACCGCAGGAAGTATGAACTGTTGTGTTTAAGAAGTGAGAAATTGTAATCCCTTCATCACAAAACAGTAAAAATATTCGATTGCAGTTTATCCTTGGGAATGAAAGAAACTTAATACTCCCAAAAAGTAAACATCATACGAAACTGTCTTGACGAATAGTCAGATTGAAGATCAGATTGAGATTGAGGAGGGTCAAATAGACAAAAAATGAGACTAATACACGAACACACGATCTTAGAAATTTGCAAGTTAATAATATGTCTTCCTTTCACAAAAGAGGAGTTTATGGTTTGTGTGCAGGGGTGCACTACTGAGGGTATTCTACGTTTACATTTGAAACAGCAAAAATGTAAGGCAGCTTTTGGTAAATGCTTCTCTAAAAAAGACACAAAAAAAACGACTAAAAAGTGGTTCCGTTTATTTTTTTTATTTCCTCATTACTAATCATTTAAACATAACTAAGGAAAAAATATTTATTTTGACGAATGAAAATAAAATCTAAATGCTAGGAATGTCAATGCGTACTCGAGCACATGATAGCTCGGAAATCGAGGATTCAAGTATCCATTCGAGGAATTCAGACTCGATTTCTGGGATGTGTATATTGAAATTTATCTGGATATTCTTTAAAAAATATAGTGAAAGGACATTGGGTAAATGCGCATGAGACAAAGTTTCTACAAATACACGGTAAAACAAAGCAGTGGAACAATGCTTTTATTCTTTTCCTTTATCTTGAAGTCACCATGAAGCCTTCAACAATAAGCTTTGCCCATACCAAGACGGTCTATAGCACTGGTCTGAGCGGAATTCATTGCTAGATCTTACAACAACACCACATCCATGTCTTCCTAAGCCTATGGATGCGGGATCGTTAACAAACAACAAATCTACTGGTAAAGTGTTCTTACAATCGCTGTCACCTTCATTTTCGACAAAATATGTCTCTGAATCGTAACGAATTAAAAAAAAAATTAAATGAAAACGAACCATATCATCGAGTGTTTTTCATAGATAGATTTTCTCTTAATAAGTGACGATTCAAATAGAGTGTTCTTGGAACTAAACAGTCATAGGTTGTCGTTGAAACATCTTTAGAGTATATTTGAATATGATTTTAAAATTCAGAAAAATATAGTATTTTAGTGTAATTTTTTAGGTTACACCAAACATATCCACCGAACGTTATGCACCTCCACAGAAGTAATACAAAGTTAAATCATCATGAAATTGTTGCATTTGCTGGACAAGCTGTAGCAGACTTCTGTAAGGAGTACGACTCCTTCAAAGCCGTGCAAGTTAGACCAGGTGAATAATTATGTTAAAATCGTAAGTTCGATAGCATATTTTGGGAAATGTCAACGCTTAAAGTTTTCTCCCTTATGTTTACTTATTTCCCGTATAGCTATGTATGGACCTAGTTTTAAGGGCAATTAAGAACGTTCTGTTAGATAATTATCACAGGCTAGATCTACACCTTTTTGGACTTGCATATTAAATTTAACAAGAATGGTCATATATTAGTACTAAAATTAACAAGAAAAGGGACGAATTTAATTTCAAAATTATCAATTTAGACAGTAATATTCCAACCTCTTCTGCTTACGGAGTGTATATTTCACAGTTGATTCGTTATGCCAGACTAGCACCTATTATGCAATTTTCTCATTGGACATTGTTATCTCTCGTGACCGCCTTCAAGGTTTCAAAAAAAATTATTTTTTACTTAGTACTAGGATGAACATTTCTTTTTTTTTAAAAAAACTCCGTCATCCGTAGCTTTTGTTTTGGCGTTTTGACTGTGTTTAAGAAGGAAATAACATTGTAACAAACGCGGGAAAACTTAAATCACTCAAAACAGAAAATAGTATATAGTTACAAGAAAATGTATTTGAACTATTTCGACATAAATCGACATAAGCGATATTTATCTACTTTGTAGTTAGCATTTAGTAGTCTAATTTTTAGGAAGATGTACCGATTTGTATTTAATTTTGTTTTCCTATATGGTTGTTTTGCTTTTAGCGATGCATTTTCCGTTTGCCACAAATTCCGTGAAAAAGATGGAAGCAAGTATTTTATGAACGTTATGTGTTTCCAGTGTATTTATTTTAATTTGTTACCATTATAATTAATTTAGGAGCTCCAGTTCATCATGAAACCCGAATACAAGGCACAACTGTCATGTGTTTTATTGATACAACATATCAGGTATATATTTTCTCAATCTTTAAAACATAAGAGTTGAAAGGTAAATTTATGAGTCCATTAGTTTTTACATATCTTTGAGGTTATGGTCTTCCAAAGGTTTGGGTTTTATCTGCACTGAAGAGACATAAGTTGTCGAAATGCGCATATGCAGAAATTAAATTCACAGTAACTTCGGTATTTAGTTATTTGTTACCACTTGGTCGATGCCACTGCTGGTGGACTCTTAGTCCCCGAGGGTAATCACCAGCCCAGTAGTCAGTACTTCGGTTCTGACCCGATTATATTTGGAACCTTACAATATCTAAATTTTTGTAAATTTTGTTGAAAACTAAGGAGTATCTCCCTCAGAAAACTAAGGAGTATCTCCCTCCCTCATGCAAAGCTCTGTCCTTAGCTGATTTTGGCTTTATATTTAGATCATATTGGTTATTTGTTCTCTATCGGTTTTTACATATCTTTGAGTTTATGGTTTTCAAAACGTTTGGGTTTATTGCACTGAAGAGACATAAGTTGTCGAAATGCGCATATGCAGAAATTAAATTCACAGTAACTTCTGTATTTAGTTATTGGAAATATGTCCATATTTACTCATCAATAGAAAATCAATAACGTACACCGAGTTTCGAGTATCATTTTATAGTTTTTCAACATATCCCTTTAGAGAACCATAGCAAATCAGGGAAGATAAAGGAATTATATTCCCTTAATTATTTTACTTGGAAATTGAATTATAAAGTTCCAAACACACAAAACACTGTCAACTTTTGTATGCTACAGTAGAAATATAACTTATTTTTTAAATGTCATCATCATTTCTTATACAGTCAGTTCACGGATAGTCCTTTGCTTACAAAACGATGACTAATTACGTATTTTCATAATTTGCTAATATTGTATATGTGGTATTCACACAACGTTATATTAAGATTACTGAGAAAAAATGTATTTTGAAAGAATTTTCGGACCTTTATGTGCTGTAGTCATGTACGCAAAGTACGAGTTGATATCTTGTAAAACTTGTATTGGTCTCGTACGTTTCATGCCATACTTCAAGTTCTTGTGGGGGTTTACGCTGATAGTGATCGCTGATAGTGATAGTGATTTAGTTTTATGGCGTTTCTGGTTATTTTTGTTTGTTTGCTTTGACTTTATCATGTTGTCTCTGTTTGTTATACATCTAAATTGCCCTGCTTTTGGATTTTCGATAGAAGAATAACCCCCTTTTTCTTTTTTGCTTCGATATTCGGTTGCCGTTGTACGAAGCCTTTCTCGCATAGCTTCCAGCATTTCAAGTATGATCACTATCTTTGAAAAAGATGAGATCCCTTACCCTTAATCACATAACTTAGGCTTACAGTGTCAGTTTGTATGCATTCTACATTTTGTGAATGATAAAAGAAATTGTCAATGGTTAAGGACTCGATCTCCCGGAACAGGATGTACCATTGCGCATTTTATAAATTGAGGATAAATGAAAAGTTCTGGGGGTGACGATTGAATTAAATAATCACATCAGCTCTGTAGAAAACAAATTGTCAATTTATAAAGGACCACATTTGTAGAATGTCCATATTATGCTTACTGTTATCAACAAATAAGTTTCAGAATTAAGACAACAGTTTTTCAGTTTCCATTATATAGATGATGGTTTTTTTGTTTTTTTATAAGACAATCCTCAATTTTACACCCAAATGAACTCGAAAATAAGGAGACCTCTGATACACAATCATAGGCATCATACCTGGACATTTTGATATCTCTGGATGACTGAAAACTAAACTTTACGACAAGCGTGATGATTTCGACTTTCCAATAGTGAACTTTGGGTTTTTGAGCAGTTATAATGCCACATCTCCGGCATGACCTGTACATTTCACAAATCAATTCTTATTATCATGCCTGTAGCTTTTACAGCGACATTATCAACAGTGCGAAATTACTGTCTCAAAAACTTACACAACAAGGTTATGCTCAATCACTGTTGTAATTGTCACTACAGAAGTTATACGATTCTTACCATGATTTCACAGACATCTACAATGTTTCTATTTCACAAATGAAAATAGACATCTTTGATTAGATCCAGAGTTTATAATCGAACTGAAAATCAGCGACTATGACAAAACATTACTTTCCATTGACATTGTGACGGATATCACATGCTTATCCTTCCAGAGCATGTAATAATACCGCCAGTCTTGTAGAGGTCAAACTGTTAGTACTTCAGTTTTGTTGCATTCTTGTTTATACTTTTGTATTTGTAAGATTGGTTAATCTGTGTTAAATATGAATTTGTGTATTTTTTTATTTTATCCTTTATCCTTTTTCTTACCCTTCCGGAGCACCTGATGTCACTCCCGGTTTTCATGGGAGTTCACACTATGAGTGCCTTAGTTCTTAATGTTATCTTTTTATTTCCGTACATTGTAGCTGTCTCACGTCCTTGTTTTGTCTTTGTTTTTATCTGTTACCGTTTCTGCCATGTCTTTGGACTTCGATTTTTGTAGTCATCGCTTCCCTTGTTCCTTCGGTATTCTACTGCCGTTGTTATCCCCTTTTGCTTCATGTTCCTTTATATATGAGTTTTCAACAATGAAAAAATACTTATGTCTATCATTATAATTTACCCTTTCAGTGCCATGGGAATTTTCCGCAAATAACGCTTCAGTGCCAAGATTGTTTTTTTACAGAGGTACACATAAAAATCGCGTCAGTGACGTTGACAATCGCTAAAACGTCACGAGTTCTTGCGGGTTCTGTAGATTGAACAACGGTAATTGAAAGGGATAAAAAAAATCACTAAAACTGGTATTTGTTCGTATTTTTTGTTGTGGTGAATTGAAATATTTGATAAATTCTGCCTATTTAATGTTTACATTTGATTTCTCCATTATTCGTTTTGAACTTATAGTTCCATACGAGAGCACTATTACTTTCTATAGTACACAAGTTGCACTTTTGGTAAATAACGATCGCCCTAGGGTCCAGGCTCGAACATTGGACACCGAGCTCCAACACAAAACCTCCGGACTCCAAGACGACTATGGTTCCGGGCTCTAAGACTGGCGTTCCGGGATTAAAGACTAGAGTTCCGGGATCCAAGAATATGGCTATTGGCTCCAATCACAGGGCTCCGGGCTTTGCTCATTCCGGGCTCTCAGAAAGCTCTGGAGTCCTTGTAATTACCCAAGGGGATAAACGTTGAAAGTAAAAATGCCGGATCATGTTAACAGTTGATCCGTTGCTGGTGCAATTTGAGTCTGATGATAGGACTATATTTGAAATACACCCATAAATTTTTAATCGAAAAAAAGTTTTCCCGACCGACTGACAAAAAAAACATTTGGTATTATTTTTTGTAATAAAGTTAAAATGTATACTCAAATGGGTAAGGTTTTAAGAATTTACACATGCAAAAAAAAACAACAACAAACAAACAAACAAACAAAAACAAAAACAAAAAATCTCCCGTTTGCGAATCATATATTTATTCTCTGAAAATTAATCATACTCCCGGAATTTCCCTGAAATGAAATAGAAATCTTAGTGAAAATAGTAAGTGTAATAATACATAAGGATGGGTATCATCAATAAATATTTAATCATGATATATCGATACAACGCAAGCATATCGTGATACGTATAGATACATCTTCTCTTCTGATTTCTGAATTTGATTACATTTTTAAATCTCCTGTTTTAACTATTTTATGTGAAATAGTAAAATATTGTTTAGTGAGACAAGAATGTTCATTTCCATTTGTTTGTCCTTTATCTGACTTTTCCATACCAAAATCAGAACATTTCAAGCATTTAGGTGGTGCTGATTCTGAAATTTTAGCAGAAGTCAAAACGATACGTATCGATACGCTGGATTCCGTACCAGTGTAACTAGTTTGCAAAAAAAAACAAAAAAAAAAACAACAAACAAACAAAAACAAAATCAAAAAATCTCCTGTTTGCGAATCCCGTTTGTATATCGATATATCGGTGTATCGTTACACCACTAATTATATACATGAAGCTAAGGTAAAGATGATTGCGCCCTACGGTTTCATGCAGATAACGGAGAGAGAAGTCAGTTCATTTACTTGGGTAGCCGCGCAGATAACTCTGAGGACGGTCAGTTATGGATAATTAGAAAAGTCGGTTAGGAGAAAAATGCTAATTTTAGAGTCCTTTGATTAAGAATTCTGATATGATGGCTTTAAAAACCAGGGTTAAAACTTGCGATCATTTATGAGTAGCGCGCGCCAAAATTTATCGCCTTTTAGTTTTTACGGGGAAACGGATGATTCAAACTCTTATATTTATCAAACATGCATACCACCTTGAAATAATAATAATTTTGTCAGAACAATATTACCGAAAAAATATAAAGATTTTCCTAAAATAGTTTGAAAAATAAACATTTTATTCTTAACCAACTGTCAAGAGCATGACTTATGTCGAGATCACGACTTAGTATTTCAAGATCACGACGACTAAGTATGTCGAGATCACGATTAAGCAAGTCGAGAGGAAGACTTAGTATGTAGAGAGCACACCCTGGCATGTCGAGATCACAACTTATTAAGTGGTGATCTCGACATACTAAGTCGAGCGCTTATTAAGTCTCAATTATATATAGTCGTGATCTCGACATACCAAGTCGTGATCACTACTTCTTTTATTTAAAAAAATAAAATTGTTGGTGTCTTAAATGTTCCAGTTATGTTTGAGATTAAGATTTATAAAAAGTTTTATCGAAAGCATGATTTATATAGTATATATTCCATTTTCAAATTTTTGCAAAAAAAATATATTTAGTTTATAGTATAAATTGAAAAAATTATTAATACCTCTCTTAGAACAAATAATAACAAAACAAAGAAGTAAAAGTTGTGCCAACTTTTCTTTATTTAATAAAACATTAATTAAGTTTAATATGGAATTACGTCGCTGCTACTAATATACGTAATTTGTCATATTCGGCATTAAAAAATAAATTCAGAATTCAAACTAAATCAAAAGTCAAAAGAAAACTTATAATAACAAACAATACGCATTTTATCAGAATCTCAATCAAAAAATATGACAAGAAAGCAAAGATAGTCAGCGTCATATTCAAAAAGATTGCTACGAAATTTCATAATCTACCGTTAAATATTACACACACTATCGCAATATGGGCACAGACACCGAAAGAAATGAAAGCGCGCCAAAAAACGGCGGCAAATTGATAGTCGTCGAGGAACGCCAGCTTTGACGACGTCATAGTTCTCTATTGTTCCAACGTCAGAAAAACAACATAGGCCTAAAATAGGCCCAATGGCACTGAACGTAGTAAAAAATATTAGGCCCAAAATAGGCCCATGGCACAGAAATGGTTAAACAATTAACATATTAACCCTTTCAGTGCCATGGGAATTTTCCGCAAATAACGCTTCAGTGCCAAGATTGTTTTTTACAGAGGTACACATAAAAATCGCGTCAGTGACGTCGACAATCTCTAAAACGTCACGAGTTCTTGCGGCTTCTGTAGATTGAACTACGGTAATTGAAAGGGATGGAAAATCACTAAAACTGGTATTTGTCCGTATTTTTTTTTAGTTGGTGAATTGAAATATTTGATAAATTCTGCCTGTTTAATGTTTATATTTGATTTCTCCATTATTCATATATATTACTTTGAATTTATAGTTCCATACGAGAGCACTAGTACTTTTAAGTACACAAGTTGCACTTTGAATGATAAAGATTTGGTGAATAACGAGCACCCTGGGGTTTAGGCTCGAACATTGGACTCTAGCTCCAGCACAAAAGCTCCGGGCTCCAAGACGACTATGGTTCCGGGCTCTAAGACTGGCGTTCCGGGCTTTAAGACTAGAGTTCCGGGATCCAAGAATATGGCTATTGGCTCCAATCACAGGGCTCCGGGCTTCAGTCATTCCGGACTCTCAGAGAGCTCTGGAGTCCTTGTAATTACCCAAGGGGATAAACGTTGAAAGTAAAAATGCCGGATCATGTTAACAGTTGATCCGTTGCTGGTGCAATTTGAGTCTGATGATCTAGGACTATATTTGCAATACACCCATAAATTTTTAATCGAAATAGAAAAAAGAAGGAAAACGGGGAATGTGTCAAAGAGACAACGACCTAAAGGGGAGTAATAACAACTCAAAGCCACAACAAGATCTTAAAATGGTGAATAAAGAGAAGTTGTCGCCCGGACACACACTCCATCAACTGTATATTAAAAGAGCATAGGTCTAAAGCATATGGAGGAATTTAACCGCCTCAACTCGGCACGATAGATAAACTCTGCAAAAAATAGAAAAAAAGAAGGAAAACGGGGAATGTGTCAAACAGACAACGACCCAAAGGGGAGTAATAACAACTCAAAGCCACCATAAGATCTTAAAATGGTGAATAAAGAGAAGTTGTCGCCCGGACACACAATCCATCAACTGTATATTAAAAGAGCATAGGTCTAAAGCACGGGGAGGAATTTAACCGCCTCCACTCGGCACGACAGATAAACTCTGCAAAAAATAGAAAAAAGATGTTTTCCCGACCGATTGAAAAAAATACCAAAAAAACTTTTGGTATTATTTTTTGTAATAAAGTTAAAATGTATACTCAAATGGGTAAGGTTTTAAGAATTTACACATGCAAAACAAAAACAAACAACTCTCCCGTTTGCGAATCATATATTTATTTTCTGAAAATCAGTCATACTCCCTTAATTTCTCTGAAATGAAATAGAAACCTTAGTGAAATTAGTAAGTGTAATAATACATAAGGATGGGTATCATCAATAAATATTGTATCATGGTATATCGATACAACGCAAGCATATCGTGATACCTATCGATACATCTTCTCTTCTGATTTCTGAATTTGATTACATTTTTAAATCTCCTTTTTTACTATTTTATGTGATAAAATAGTAAAATATTGTTTAGTGAGACAAGAATGTTCATTTCCATTTAGCTAAATACATTGTACATTTATTTGTCCTTTATCTGATTTTTCCATTCCAAAATGCAGAAAATTTCAAGAATTTAGGCGGTACTGATTCTGAAATTTTAGCAGAAGTCATAAAACGATACGTATCGATACGCTGGATTCCAGTGTAACTAGTTTGTTGAAAAATACCGCAATATATCGATATATCGGTGTATCCGTACACTACTATACATGAAGCTAAGGTTAAGATGATTGCGCCCTACGGTTTCATGCAAATAACAGAGAGAAAAGTCAGTTAATTTACTTGGGTAGCCGTGCAGATATCCCCGAGGACGGTCAGTTATGGATAATTAGAAAAGTCGGTTAGGAGAAAAACGCCAATTTTCATGTCCTTTGATAAAGAATTCTGATATGATGGCTTTAAAAACCAGGGTTAAAACTTTCGATAATTTATGAGTAGCGCTCCAAAGTATATGTCACTCCAAAATTTATCGCCTTTTAGTTTTTACGGGGAAGCGGATGATTCAAACTCTTATATTTATCAAACATGCATGCCATCTTGAAATAATAATAATTTTGTCAGCCGAATGTCAAGAGCATGACTTACTTATGTCGAGATCACGACTTAGTATTTCAAGATCACGACGACTTAGTATGACGAGATTTCGATTAAGCAAGCCGAAAGGAAGACTTACATATATGTAGTATGTAGAGAGCACACCCTGGCATGTGGAGATCACAACTTTTTAATGGGTGATCTCAACATACTAAGTCGAGCGCTTATCAAGTCGTGATCTCAATTATATATAGTCGTGATCTCGACATACCAAGTCGTGATCACTACTTCTTTTATTTAAAAAACATAAAATTGTGTGTGTCCTAATGTTAAAGATTAAGATTTATAAAAAGTTTTATCGAAACCATGATTTATATAGTATATATTCCATTTTCATTTTTTTTTGCCAAAAAAAATATATTTAGTTTATAGTATAAATTGAAAAAATTATTAATACCTCTCTTAGAACAAACAATAAAAAAACAGAGGAGTAAGTTGTGCCAACCTTTCAATATTTAATAAAACATTAATTAATTTCAACATGGAATTACGTCGCTGCTACTAATTTACGTAATTTGTCATATTAGGCATTGAAAAATAAATTCAGAATTTAAACTAAATCAAAAATCAAAAGAAAACTTATAATAACAATCAATACGCATTTATTCAAAATCTCAATTAAAAAATATGACAAGAAAGCAAAGATAGTCAGCGTCAAGTATTCCAGGGGCGTAGCTAGGTATGAAATGAAGTATAGGCACAAAAAACGGCAAAGAGTCTGTGCGCTTCTTAAGGTCCCCAGCAAGTGTAGGGCAAGGCCATATTAGGAGGTCCAGGGGGCAAAGCCCCCGGCAGGTCTGGTAATTTTCCGATTTGAGATGATTGGTGTTCTCGTTTTCAGAATGCTTGATTCCTGTTCAATCAAACTGATGGAATTTATAAAGAAATGTGTAATCTTTAACATCATAACAGTGTATCGGCATAACTTTGCATTCTTCTTATATCTAATATGAAAAATCTGTTTGTTTCTAAATTTACTCTTCGTTGGGCATTGGTTATTCAAACTTTGCCAGTAGCTTTGATTGTTGTTTTACCAAACCTCCATCCGTGAAACCGATATAGAAATGGTCGACATCTAGCAACGGATTCCGTCAAAATTTATGCTAATAAAAGTATTGAACTTGCTTCGACATAATAATTAGGTAGGTGCAGATAAAGAAAATAGTCGTTCCATTGCAATTGTTTCCATGTATTTTGGGGATAAGTTGATTTGTGCACATTTTTGTTTTGACTGTCAATAAAATTCAAACATCTAACACTGCAACACACATAAAACAATGTGCCATAATTTACAGAAAACGGGAAAAGAAGAGTTTTATAAATGTGAAACGGCTGCTCTGATTTTACTTTATGCTGCCCAGGGATGTATAAACATCAGCATCCATGATTTGGATATTTTAATGTGGTTTCATTTTGTTATGACTTTTTTAAAAGATTGGGGGTATAACGTGAAATAGAAATACACTTCTGAACTCCACTTTTGCCTCTAGGGTAGGGCACGTCACCGTAGGAATAACTAAGATCAAGGGTAAAGTGAGTGAAGTGGATAGAAAGCCGTTTCACTACTGGTGTTAAACTATTTATGCCGTTTATGGACATTCATGTTATAAAGTACACATAAATTTAAAAAAAAACTTTCACTTTATCTGTCCAGTATTGTTCGATGAGAAGCAGGCGTTTAGCTTGAGATTACATGTGACTTATCGAGAAGGAAACCTAAAGTCCATTTAGAAGAAAGAAAGGTTATTTCATCTAACACTGTAATAGTTAAGAACAAGGTCTGGATATTTTGATGCTTGAAGCGGTTAGAATTCTTGACTTGTGCTTTTCGAATCGAATGTTGAAGGTTCTGTTTGGTCAAAATTCTATGTGAACATCCTTTTATATTTTTTAGGAGAGCAGAGTCACTGTGTTACTGCCCCTACCCATTTCTAAACTTTTTCAGTGCACGTGGCAACCGAAACTCGTTGCCCCGGTTGTTTCTTCAACCTTTAATTTATTTTCTATTCTTTTACTTGTATAGTTTCTGATATAATTAACTTGTTCTCGTCCTGATATGACTAATATTTCTCACTGGACGTTAAATTTAATAATCAGTCCTGTTCTGGTGTTTTTCTTCTTTCCGAACGACAAATGCACAGGCACTTTCTTCATAAAATATTCAGTCCCTCCCTCTCTTCTTTCAAAGAGGCAATGACATTTTTTTATGAAACAACTGCCTGCGGATCATTGATTTGTATTCGTACATTGTACATCGTACATAAAGTTCTTGGACTGCAAACCTGCTTTAAAACGGAACCGATATTCGGCGTAAGTGTTCTAATGTTATACCAAAACAGGCACTATTAAAAACATTGCCAATTTTTTGTATAGGCACGTGCCTACCCTAGCCTTACGTAGCTACGCCCCTGTATTCAAAAAGATTGCTACAAAATTTCATAATCTACCGTTTAATATTACACACATTATCGCAATATGGGCACAGACACCGAAAGAAATGAAAGCGCGCCAAAAACGTCGGCAAATTGATAGTCGTCGAGGTACGCCAAATTCTAATGCAACATGAATGTAACAGTAGATTTCATTGGTCAAAAGTGACCGTCAAATACTCTATCTACATGCCTCGGACAGAGTAGGTTCCGCGTTTTGCCGCCATTTGGTAGCCATTTTGAAAATCCAAAACAACAAAACCTTTGTATCTCGTCAATAAAGCAAAACTAAACATATTTTTATCGTTAAAACACATTTTAATCGCGATTACTTACGATTTGAAGCGTACAGCAAACCAAAAAATGTCCTCCGCTTGTTAAATTGCATTTAAAGTGAAGCTCTGACGTTGTGTTGTTATGACGACGTTCAACACAAAAGATTTTAACGTCGTTTGGCGGATTTTTAATTTTTTCCCTTTTTGACAAAAATACGACAAAAATATTGTTTTATTGCATTAGAATCGCAATAACAGTACATTATTTTAATATCCGAGGGCGTCAATCTTGATTTGACGGTCAAAAATATCCGTTTACAGGCTCCGCTGCGCGTCGCCTATAAACTGCATTTTTGACCGTCAAATCTACGATTGACGCCCTCGGATATTAAAATAATGTACTGTTATTGCTTAATTTGACGACGTCATAGTTCTCTATTGTTCCAACGTCAGAAAAACAACATAGGCCTAAAATAGGCCCGATGGCACTGAACGTAGTAAAAAATATTAGGCCCAAAATAGGCCCATGGCACAGAAATGGTTAAAAGTCCCATTACGCTACCACAACCGTTTCGAGGAATATTGAAGA
>MJUU01070411.1:1470-73623 GCA_002080025.1 Modiolus philippinarum
AGTCGTGGATGAAAAGTTGTAACGAAGGGGATGCGTGAGTTTTTATTCTTTTTATTTCTGTATTGCAATAACTGTTTTCTTTCTAAAATAGCAACACTATCAATTGTTTTTTGCACTTTGTGTGCTTTGTAACCTCTGTTGACTAATTGCTCTTTAAGCTTTGACTTGCATACTAAACCGACCGACACACATGCGTATCTGCTACCCAGCAGTTGTCATCCTAGACATTGTATTAATGCGACCCCGTATAGTCTCTCCACCCGCCTACGTCGGATCTGCTCGGATGACCAAACATTTAACAAGAGGAGCAGAGAGCTTAAAGAGCAATTAGTCAACAGAGGTTACAAAGCACACAAAGTGCAAAAAACAATTGATAGTGTTGCTATTTTAGAAAGAAAACAGTTATTGCAATACAGAAATAAAAAGAATAAAAACTCACGCATCCCCTTCTTTACAACTTTTCATCCACGACTCCCAGATCTGTCGGCCATTACGCGGGACTGCATGAAAGCTCTTCATGTATCACCTAAAATGAAATCCCTTTTTCCTGAACCCCCACTTGTTTCATTCCGACGACCCAAGAACTTGAAGGACATGCTCGTAAGAGCAAAACTTAAATCACCAGAAATAGGACAATTTAAGACCTGTCTTGATAAACGTTGCCTTCTTTGCAAATACAGTGCCACAACATCAACTTTCGAAAGCTCAGCAACTGGGGAAACTTACAAAATTTTCGGAAATCTATCCTGTAAATCTGAAAATGTAATATATATGATAACATGCTCCGTATGTCAACAGCAGTATATTGGTGAAACAAAGAACTCCCTCAATCTTCGCATAAATTTACATCGCAATCACATACAGAAAAAAGAACAATCACAGGCTACAGCGATCCATTTTAACACCACTGGACATAGCTGGACTGACATGCAGGTTGTGGCCATTGACCAAAATAGATCTTGGAACGAGACCCAAAGACAGGCAAAAGAACTTAAATCTAGCATGAACATAAAAGCTTAGAGAACCAAAGACTAAATTTCCCGCCCCTACCCATTTTGTAATTTTTTTTTTTTTTGGTTATATTATCATATTTTGCTCTATAGCCGTTAGAGTAATAAGAATTTTGTAAGATTCAATGTACAGACACTGACAAAATTATTTTTCCCTTCTCATGTTACATTTGTAGTTAACAGCGTCCATGATGTAGCTGTCGATACTTTGTTTATTTTTTTGTAGTATAGTCTTTGTAAATAGGTTTTATTTCACTGTATTTTTACTTTTTTATTGTGTTTTGATAAAGAGCCGGATAGGTCTCGAAATATCAACTTTAAAATGTGTGTACTGTTCACTTCAGTCTCCTGCCTTGTTTTAAATATATATATAAATAAATAAATAAATAAATAAACAAATAAACCCCAGGTACACCTCAGGAAAGAAAGGGACATCTATTAGTATCTAATATATGAACTTGGGGGAGTATTTTCATTTTATAAATGAAATTAATTCAATATTTTAAGACAAGATGTCAATGGGAAGATTTATTGGTTTTTTTTTTGTTTTGTTTTTTGTTTTTTGTTTTTGTTTTTTTTGTTTTTTGTTTTTTTTTTAATTGTAGATGCACAGTAATTTTGCAGTTCCAACTTAAGTAAGTTTCCTGAAAATGTCAAAGACTGATATTTCTTTAGATTTTAGATTCAAGCTTACAGTCTTAAATTTTGACAAGTGTTTGGTAAGAAACAAAATTGTGAATATTCAGGATTCCAAAATGTGATTCCAAATTCGGTATTTTTCTGGATTTCTCAAAGACCACTTATCTTTTAAATTTTACTTGTTAACCATAGCTTTTTTCGATTAGAACAAATATTCTGACTTATTGTGTTTCATTAATCTTGCAAAGTCCACTTGTTTTTGGAATTTCTGCTAAGCATCCATACTTTTAAAATTCGTATATGATCTGCAGATGTTTTTGTCGTGTGAAGTTGTTTTCAAAAGTAAATACAATGTTTGTCATATCATTTACGAATGAATTTTGCATTGCGTAAAGAAAATCACTTGTATAATTCTGGGAAATTGATTTATATAATTTACTGAAATTTGTGTAAAATTTTCGTATTGACATCTTCCAATGTAAATATATTTATCATTTTAGTATTTCATAAAATAAGAAGTACATATTTGAAATTTATAATATTGCATTCTGCTGATAGTTTAAGATATATACTGTCTTGAAAAATGTTAAGAACAAAATATTTTTTCTCAAATAAACCACTTCCTATTTTTTCTTGCATTTATTAAATGAAAACGATAATATTTATATAAGTATTTACATAAACGCTTACAAATGTACTCATTTTCAATCTCCTTTATCAGAACCTTTGGTCGTTCAAAGATGTACCTGGGGTGTATCTGATATCTAGATTTGGTGAATTTGAATCAAAACTAACGAACATTTATCTTTCTGATCACTTTTACCCGGGCAGTTGCTGCACCGGTGTTGATATTTATTTTCAAAGTGTAAAACATAAATGAACAATACCTATTGGATACAAAACATATGAATCTACATTTACTTATATTAGTATCCGTGGCAGTCGGAATTCCGGGTAAGTTATGGTTTAGGTGCTTGCAGTGTACTTTGTGGTGGATTAGTTTCTGCAGATGGCCATTTCTACAACTTGCGTCTCTTCAGTGCAGATCAAATCAAAATATTGGGAAAGCCATCAACCGAAAATGTATAAGAGCCGACAGAGAACAACTAAACGGAGAGTAAAAATCAACTAAAGTCAGAGCTATGCACAAAGGAGATTCTCCTTAGTCTGTTTATTGCAATCAGAATTCGGGCCAGCCTTTATTAAAGTGCTGACCACTAGGTTGGTGAATAACCCCGGGGACTAACAGGAAATAGATGTAACTTCGTTTGGTTTTGTTTCATACATTGCAAATGAACAAATAAAGGGATATGGAGTTAATGTAAATGGGACAAAATCCCCACAAATACATGGTAAGATTAAGCAAATGGAACAACAAATCCTTTTTCAGACTATTTTTCTTAAATGGAACTCTGAACGTTGGAGCCTTGCATTTTGATGGTACTTTGTGGAGACGTTTTTTTGGTTCTGTTGCGTTATTTTTGGGATCCTTATCTTACTTAAGAAACATACTTATTACATTCGCAAATACTTATGTACAACAGATTTTGAATGTTTGATTCAAGCAAAATTATTGAACTAATTCATATGTGTGCCTGAACTTAGGAATGAACATTGTGTTCTTTGTTGTTCTTCACTCAGATTTCATCGTGAACACAATCAACACTTTTAGATTTTATCTGCACTGAAGAGACATAAGTTGTCCAAATGCGCATATGCAGAATTCAAATTCACAGTAACTTCGATCAACCTCGGTATTTAGTTATTTAAATTTAACTGCGTAGTCAGAAATGAGATTTAATTATAAAACGACAGTTAGATAAATCTTGAATAAGTAGAAGTCGCATGCACATATGTAAAGAGACTTAAACTTAAACCGAAATATACACTCTGCTTTAAAGAAATAAAGACGAAGCATCATAATATATAATAGTCCCAGATACAATGAAAGTCATAACAAGACATGCATATGGATACAACAGTTGCTTTGAAGTACAAATTTAGAAATGATAGTTCCTTTGAAGCACACTGGCTGAGATTTACACAATACACATCCAGGGGTGAATCTAAATATGCTTGTACATATTGAATCAAATGATCTGACACTATTCTGGAGAAATTTCTGACCATAAATCCATACTGATTAGATAGAACTTATATGTTTAATCAAAGACATATAGATACATCTATACTGTATGTCTCTGATTTAATCTGAGCAAGGACGTATAATCATTATATCAAAAAGTCCTTGATCTGAGGACGCAAAATGTCGTTACTAGACCAAGTTTTCTTGTAATTTTTCTTTTCTCTCGCTCATTGGAATTTTATCTTCATCAGTTCAGTCAAATCCACATTATTTTATTTCAAATGATTTAATGATTTCATAAAAGTTAAAATACAAAGCGTGTATTGGAAATGAAACATTTTCGTAGTTTTTAAACTTTTAGATAATGACCGTCTCAAGGAGGAGTGATGATTTTGAAAAAGCAAATCACGAATATTTAGATATTCGGTCAAAGATTGAAGTAAATTTCAAAGAAATCCATCAAAGTTTTTTTTTAAATAATGTGACTATTTGATATGAAATGTAGAGTGGAATGCATTGAAGTGACATTTTCCGGATTACAGTACCAGGGTCGTGTCCGGATATTATAACAAGGGGAGGTAATTTACCGGGAAATGTAAAAAAATAATATAGGTGAAATTTTGCTAGGCAAATTTTCGGCTTAAACTACATTTGATGGAATTTCACATCACACAAGGGTAAAACCAAATCGAGAAAGTTGAGAGTGTTGTTATGATCCCACATATGAACACATAAAAAAAAACAAAGAAAGCTTATTTTAGAATACATGAAAAATGTTTTGTTTACAAAATGGGACACAAGTTAATAATGTCGTACAGCTGTAATTCTGGGTAAATATAGGGCTACCAGTAAAACAACTCTCTCAAGGTTTGTGGATTTATTATTGTGGTCAACATTACATATAACAGTCTGACAATCTGACCCTATTAAATGTACAAAGAAAGACAACTCTAAATTACTTCATTCAATTTGGTGACAATTGCCAAAATATTGTATAAATAATATCAAACATAACTAATACATCTTATTAGCATAAATACCCATATGTTGTCTTTGTAATAAATATCCTAATGTAATAAAAATGTAAATAGTGTATTTTCAATGTATGATTTGAAAATTAAAGGTATTACTGAAACATTTGTTTCCATGATACAAATATTGGTCTCATGTGTACATGTACTCTTGCACATCTATAAAAATGTCTATCATATGCTCATCTGATAGTAAATATTAAGCNTCAGTCAAATCCACATTATTTTATTTCAAATTATTTAATGATTTCATAAAAGTTAAAATACAAAGCGTGTATTGGAAATGAAACATTTTCGTAGTTTTTAAACTTTTAGATAATGACCGTCTCAAGGAGGAGTGATGATTTTGAAAAAACAAATCACGAATATTTAGATATTCGGTCAAAGATTGAAGTAAATTTCAAAGAAATCCATCAAAGTTTTTTTTTTAAATAATGTGACTATTTGATATGAAATGTAGAGTGGAAAAATGCTTGCTGGTTGCATTTTCCGGATTACAGTTCCAGGGTCGTGTCCGGATATTATAACAAGGGGAGGTAATTTACCGGGAAATGTAAAAAAATAATATAGGTGAAATTTTGCTAGGCAAATTTTCGGCTTAAACTACATTCGATTGAATTTCACATCACACAAGGGTAAAACCAAATTGAGAAAGTTGAGAGTGTTGTTATGATCCCACATATGAACACATAAAAAAAACAAAGAAAGCTTATTTTAGAATACATGAAAAATGTTTTGTTTACAAAATGGGACACAAGTTAATAACATACCAGTACTACTGATCCAGATTTAAAGATAGAATAGTATCTGAGAAAACATGTTTAATAACGAAATGTATGAAAATCCAGTAAGATACATGTATGGAATTTCAGTAAAAAAACGACCCAAAATTGCCACAAAAAACTGCTACAGCAAAATTTTATTCTTGAATAATAACTTTTAGTATGAATCTCCAACTTGGGGTTTTCATAGTTTGATATATAGCCAAAATATAATTTTGCAAATTTTGGGATTTCTGAGATTGGTTGGCAGGAAATCTTTAAATGAGATGGATAATTGGAGGTCGCACAGGGGGTACCGTGCACGGGCGTATGAGAAATAAAATGTTACAATAGAGGAATGGAAAATTAGAAATTGGCTTGCACGATGCCATTTTTCAGTTTGTAGAAACAGGGCAAATAACGACCCTCCAACACGGCAACACGTGAAATAAAAAACGGCAAACACGCTGCATGAAAATAACCCTGTGCCACCCTCATAATTGAAAGGTGTTTTTTTTATCTTGAGCAATTAATCATCCTCCAGATATGGGAAAATTTATTTATAATACAATCTGGCAGTTGTACAGCAAAGATTTGGTATTATAAGGGGTTTGGCTTTAGGTCGAGGGAGATTTATACTGAAAAAAAGGGTAAAATGGCCTTTCCAAAACTCTTGCATCAGGCCAGGTGGTGAATGTGTAACAGTGAATATTTTCCACCTGTGTATTCTTTCCGCTTGGATGCACAAGGACAAAATTTCAAGACATAAATACAATAAGGTATTTCTTGTGGAAAAAAACACACTAGTGGAAGGTTGAAATACAGTAGGGTATATGTACCTAGACATTCTGCACACCAGAAAGAAATGCTTACAAATGAAAGGAGAGGCATAAAAATGAGGTTTTATAGTACATGTATATAAAAGCAAAATAATTTATACATTTAGACAACCAGCTCCATTTATGCCAAGCTGTGCTTCTACATGTCTTGAAGATAGAGTTTACAGAATAAAATTTTACACATCAGGAATATTCTGATTTCAAGCCTACCAATAAAGATAGAAAGAACTTGTACATTGTGCTGGCATTTTTTTTAATTTATATTATCAATTTTGTGAAAATTAAGAGAGTACAAGTCTCAGTTTTCAGAAGCACTAGATATCCTTAGGTTTTAAATATTTTTGCTCACAAACCAAATTTTCTCAGTCATAAGACACTTTTAAATGCATCAAATAGACAATGTAAAAATTTTTAGCAACTTTCAATCATATTCTTCATATATTTTAAAGCTTATAAGTAGTTAATGGGTAATGAAAAAAACAATATAGAGAACTTTTTCCCTCCAAAATTTTGACATTTTATAAACAATGGCTAAGCTTTTCAGAACAAAAGTAAGAGATTTCATTCTGATAACAAGTTTTCGGAAAATGGTTCTACCTGAAGCTTTTAAGTACACTCTCTCATACCATAGAAGATATTCACAAGTTCATAACCTTTCTGTAACTTAAAGTTTATTATGTATACATGTACTTAATAGAAAAATACCCCTTCAACAAAAATCTGAAACATGTTATATTATGCTTTATATTATGTCTATTTCAATTTTTTACAGCTGCCCAAGGACAGAATCTCAACTGTAATTTTGATAACAGCAACCTGTGTTCATGGCAACAAGTTAGAACTGACAATGGAGATTGGCGATTACAAAGTGGCCAGACAGCTACAGCTAATACAGGACCACCAAATGATCACACAACAGGAAGTAAGAAATTACGAATGCAATAAACGTTCTTCCAAAAATCCATCTCTGGAACGTTCCTGGTATTAGAATGGCAGGTCAAAGAGGTCAAACGGGGTAAAAATGGTGTCCCGCTGTATGAGGGCAAAGGGAATAAATTCTTCTACCAACATATAAAAAGGTGTTTATGATTTGAAAAAGGCCGAACATGTCATAAATCAACATTTTATCCCAGGCNCAACTGACATCAGGTACCAGTTTCCAGTAAATTCGGGGTAAGATGTCGACAATTACCCAAAAATTTGGAAGTGGAATATCGTCTATTATCATTTTTAGATACAAGCCATTTAAAATTTAGTTTTAAACTAAACTCCAAAGATTTTTTTTCATTTAACACTGGTGATAATTATTCATGAAATACTGTGGAAGTACTTTTATTTGTGGACATCAATTTTTTTTCATGGACACTTAAATTCAGGATTTCATATTCTAAGCATTAAACTATATGGAAAAAATGCATTTTGCTGAGATCTTAATGTCATGGTTTTAGTGAACCATGAAATCCACGAAGATTTGAACTTCACAAACAATAGTACTTTCACAGTAACAATAAATGCAATAGTATACAGTTATTTATTGTGTAGCCAGGCAATAGAATCAAATAGTAATTTGTCAATATGCTCCTGAATGTTTATAAACTAAGGGAAGTGTAAAAAATAGCAGTCAACACTGTAAATATTTCACTGATAAAACTTTAGGGGAATTTGACATAACTAAAGGGGGTCCTGAAGGATTGTAAGCATGATCTTTGAAAATTTATTTTGTGGGACTGGGGGAGTGTGATTTATGAAAAATATTCCTGAAAAAAAACATGAGATGTGATTTTACAGATTTGTAACCATGAAAACCAAAAACCAGTTACAAATGTAGCATGATAGGTGATAGTACAATTTAGAAGTGTTAATATGTATAAGGGGGACCCTTCAGGACCCATATAATAATTAAATTGATCTGTTAGATATGTAAAGGTAGAATTATAGATCTTTTTCAAAAATTTTATTTGTTTTTATAAAACTTAAAACTGTATAATTTCAGCTGGAAAATACATTTACTTTGAGTCATCCCAGGGTGCTAGTGGTTCCAAAGCTCAGTTAAGCAGTCCAGCATTCACTGTTGGGAGGAAGCAAACATCCTGTTTGTCGTTCTGGTACCACATGTATGGTGATGATGTCAACAACCTTAATGTATATCTGAAGTCTGGTAACAACTTGGGAAGACCAGTTTTTAGGAAACATGGTAACCAAGGCAACCAATGGAAACAGGCTCAATTCAACATTAGAAATAAAAATAATGTTATGGTATGTTTAATGATTTGATTCCCTGTGGAGAAGTTTTCTTTATATACAGATATTATAAAGATTATGATCAGTATTAATCATCCATTTTTCTTCCTGAAAATAGCTGAAATATGGCTAGCTTGGTATTAAATAACATTTAATCAATCAATATTTTGTTCATTTACCTTATTTTGATCTTTGGAAGAATAAATTGGTACAATCAACTTTAAAGTGCAGAGGTGGGTTTTATCAATGTTAAAATTTTTGTAATTGAATTATTTAGAATTTTCCAATAGGTTCTGTAACTCTCGTCAACTTTTGAAACTTCTGGGTACATAAGTTGTACTGGGAAGTTGCATTGTTAACTGCTGGCTCAATTTATGTCGCAGAAGAAAAAAATTAGCTCTTGTAAGTCTATATTCAAAAATTGTTCTGAACAAGATGTCAATTTTCTTTGATAGGCTGTCATTGAAGCTGTAAAAGGTCGAGGTTACCGTGGTGATATTGCCATAGATGATATAACATTTACAGCTGGTCAGAGATGTCAACAATGTATGTATGGTTAATGTCCCATTCTTTAAACAGCCAATCTGTTTTTAAAATGTAGAAGAAATTAATTGTTCATCTAAGATGAATTATAAAAATGTTTAAAACGTGAACTTCTGTTTAAGTTTTTTTTTACTAGTCTGATGTGTTGATGTGTTTGAACATTCAAGATGAGTGAGAAAAAAAAACCAAACCAGAAAACAGAACTCATTGTATTTAAGATAGACTTCTGGCCCTGTTTTTTGTGATGACCCTGAAGTGTTTTATGAAAAAAAAATGGTTTGATTTTCTTCTAAAGTGTAAATAGCCATTTCCTATCAATATCACAACTCTGTTCGTGTACATAAGCTGGACCAAAAATCCTTTTTACTTGATTGTTAAAGGTTAACTTTTGCTATTAATCTGAAAAGGCACATTATGTCTTATTGACACATTTTCTGAATTTACATATGTTGTACATTATATTTTGTTTTTGATAGCTGGGACCACTGGACAAACATCAATAACCTGTAACTTTGAAGATACAGCATTGTGTGGTTACAAACAGCTTACAAATGACAATTTTGATTGGTCAAGAACTACAGGAACAACAGCTACTGCAGGAACAGGTCCAACTAATGACCATACATATGGAACACCAAGTGGTAGGTCACAGGAAAATTCAAATTAATGTATAGAACCAATTTAAGTAAAACTTGAAATAAGATGATTTAATATGTAAATTAAAGCTAAAAGTAGGTAAAGATAACAAAATGCACCAAGTTTCGGTACATGTTAAAAATCAAATTCTGTTGTGCAAGGCAGAAATGCACTTGCAAATTGCAAAATACATAGTCACATAGTGGGACAAATTTACTATCTTGCTTGAAAAGTATTTGGATGCTCTTTCCTTTATAACTTTATAACATCTTATGGAAACTTGTGTTAAAAAAATTATGACATGTTGAAAAAAATACTGTATCCATTTTTTATAGGACACTACATGTACATAGAAGCAAACAGTAAAAGACCAAATCAAAAAGCTAGGTTGATGTCACCACAAACAACGACAACTGGAGACAAATGTCTTAGGTTTTATTACAACATGCATGGCACGGGAGTAGGAAAATTAAATGTGTATGCACAAGCAAACAATAATCTAGGTGCACCAATCTGGACCATGTCTGCAGAGCAAGGCCAAGACTGGCGATTAGCACAAGTTACAATCAGGAGACGTGGCAATAGAAAATATAATGTATGTTTTATTTTTGACAGCAATATTTTATACATTTGAGGAAAAGATTTTTTCAAATATATTATGCCTTTATTTTTCAGGTGTTTCGGGAAATGGCAAAGCATTTTATCATTTTGTATATCAGTTCACTTGTGTTTGTCTTTTTTGAAAAATGGTGATGATATTATTGTCAACTTACACACTTTTTGTGTGGAATACACATACACACTTTATGTGTATTATACCACTTTTTGATACTTTAAGCAAGATTAAAGGTTATCTTTTATCACAAGGAGAGAAAACATATTCCATATAATGACACCCTTTCACATGCAAAGTTCATATTGATTTTAGGATTATCATTTTGCATATTGCACATTTTTGCAATATTTTTTAAAATCAAAAAGCATATAAAGAGCAGTTTTTAAGTGGTTTTGAGTATCTACTGAATCCAAATTTTTAAAAAGAATTTTAAATTTCTGATTGATTTATGACATGTATGTATATGATTAGAACCTTTGAATATAAAGAAAATATCAAGCATTGTATATGTTTATTTTAGATTGTATTTGAAGCTTTTAGAGGAACGTCAACTCTTGGAGACATTGCATTGGATGATGTATCAATACAGAATGGACGTTGTCCAGCAATGGGTAATTAGTGTTTTGTTATAACTATTGCTTGTTACACTGTACTTAATATGTGAAGCTGGATTTAGAAAAATACAGAAATTTTGTAAGGGAGATAATTTGATTGAAGAATTGCCAATAGATGTTACCAGAGAAATTAACTTTTCACAGTTTATACCTCTTATTTATAAGGTAACCACTAAAATGTCCTGCTCATTTGTAAACAATATACTTGTTTGCACAAATATGCACAAAATCTTTAATAGAATTTTGAAGTTATTCATATTCCAATCGTTTTTATTTGAAACCCTTTAATTTTCAATTTAAATTTTAAAGTGACCCCTGAATTTTAATTTACATTTTGAAATACATGTACAAAACAGGAAATTTCAAAAAATTCTATAAAAGGAAATAAATACCAAAAAGACAGATAAATAGTAAATTTATTACTTAGCTTAAAATTTCATTGGCAACCTTTTCTTTTTATGTAATATCAAATGAGACCATTCATTTTAACCAAGTTAAACATAATTCCAACTTCTTGTGCAATAGGGTCTGTTAGTCTCATGATGTGACACTGAGAATTAGCGATAAAATTGCAATTTAAAAACGTTTCCCGCCAAAATGTGACATTTTGGTGTTATGACATTCAAATTTTCTGCTTTAAACGTCATATGTTTTTGTTTAAAAAGCAACTGCCGGGTACAGTTCTTGGTCCCGGAAGTTCTAAAATTAAACGAGACTTACAGACCCTATCTTGATCAGCTGATATTATGCTGATTGAAACAGATTCCAAAATTTCTAATTTTGGCATTAAGATAAAAATAAAGGGCTTTAATTCTTTGTCGGATCTTAATAGCACAAAAGTCTGATATAATTATATTATTGATTTATTTTTCTTTTACTCTATTTCATAGGTTCCTGTAGTTTTGAAAAAGATTTCTGTGGTTGGACTAATTTAGCATCAGATGATTTTGATTGGTTGAGACATCATGGCACGACAGCCACAACCGGGACTGGACCATCAATAGATCATACATTGAGAAATAGCAAAGGTATTATTAGTATAAACGTGTCTTATGATAATGTACATGTATATTGAATTAATGAATCACTAGTGATGATCTAATGACATTTTAATTAGTCAATACAATTCAATGATACTTTCATACAACCAAGTTTTGGTTTTTAATGTAGAGATACATAAATGATGACTTATGGGTCTAGAATTTCTTAATTAAAAGAAACGATAAACTTAGAAATCTTTGGGAGTACAATTCTTAGAATTTGCATTTCAGAACCTGGTAAACTGATAGTGAAGTGTAGCTAAAATACTTGTGAAAGTAGTGTTCATTCTGTCAACCAATCAGTCAATTCATCAATTAGTCAATCAATCAATCAGTTGGTCAATTAAATATTCAATTAGTGAATTGGAATGTAATATTTCTTGCACTTTAGCCATGCAGTAGTTCTAGTTTTGTGGGATGAAATGAACAGATGAAAAGAATTTCATTCTCATGATTTGTAAGTTTGCCTTTTTGATAGGGTAAAATATTATAATGTTATTTTTTTGTTCATTTCAGGAACCTATATCTACCTGGAAACAAGTGCACCCAGAGCACCCAATGATAAAGCTCAAATTAGAAGTGAAACCTTCCCCAGGAACAATGGAAATAAATGTCTACAATTCTGGTACAATATGCAAGGAGTTAATGTAGGCACATTGAATGTCTATATTGTACAGAATAATATAAAATCTTTGAAATGGACTCTAAAAGGACAGCAGTCTGGTGTATGGAACTTAGCAAGACTTCCTGTACCTAGAACAAAAAACAGTTTTAGTGTAAGTGTTCCAAATGAAGTGCTTATGAAAACTTGTTTTGGAATTGATGGATATTAAAATTGATAGATTAAAGTACGTAGATAGAAATTTTAAGTGAGAATATTCATATCTTAAAGCAGGTAGACTGACAACTTAAAGTAGATAGAGTGATTAGTAAAACTACATGTAGGTCCGTTGGTAAATTAGTTATATTGATAACTAAGATTAGGCAGATTGATAACTTAAATGGGTAGATTGATAACTTAAATAGGTGTATTGATAACTTAAGGTAGGTAGATTGATAACTTAAATAATCAGATTGATAACTTGAACTAGGTATGTTGATAACTTAAGGTAAGTAGATTGATAACTTCAACTAGGTATATTGATAACTTAAGGTAGGTAGGTGGATAACTTGTATAAGTAGATTGATAACTTGAACAAGGTATATAGATAACCTAAGATTGGTAGATTGATAACTTAAATTAGTAGATTGATAACTTAAAGGAAGATTGATTGATAACTTGAACTTGGTATAATGATAACTTAAAGAAAGTAGATCAATAACTTGAAGTAAGTGTATTGATACTTAAAGTAGGCATATTTTGAAAATTGAAATTGTACTTAAATTAAAAAGTGAAACTGTATGAAACAGACTCTTCAGTCATGATAATTAATAATCTGTCTAGAATATTCAGTTATACACATAAGTAAAAGATTTCCTGTTGATGCTTGTTACATTTTTAAAAATTATTCTATATTACTGTTTGATAGAACGGCATCAATTTTTTAATTTGCCATCTGGAACTCCCATTCATTTTAAAATTGATTTTAAATTTTGATTTGCATTGTAAACAGATAATTTCACTGTATTTTTGTATCTCTAATAGTATATCTAAGATTTTTCTGTCACAAATACATGCTTTTTTGCTAAAACAAATTTGTTACAGTAAAATCTGCAATTACTCCTTCATATCTTATCATTCAGTGTAGTTATCTTTGCTGATTGAATTTATAGATGTATATATTTATTTTTTAAATTTATTTTTAGTTTCTGCTGGAAGGTGTCCGTGGAAATGGTCCTAGAGGGGATATAGCCATTGATGATATCACAGTCCCTAATTCAAGATGTTCATGTAAGTTACATAGATTTACTTATCTGTAAAATATTATGGGTCTTATGTAGAACTACTTTTTGAGCTAATCAGAATTCTAAAGTAAAGTGTATTTTAGTTTGGTGCATTTTTATATTGGTAGATAAACATTCAGATGGTAATACCATGTATCTGAGGGCTTTTCCAGAAAAAAATGTACACTAAGAGCCTTAGTGGGGGTACAGGTGTATAATTTAATAATTCCTACTGCTTATACTTGAAAAATAGATTAAAATTATGGTGGTGGTACCTTAAATTTTGACTTGCATTTTAACACCGTGGAAAAGCCCTGAAAATTCATCAAGAATGATGATGACCATATTTTCGTCCATGAGTGAGACAGAAAAAATATTTCCCGTTATAGAAAGGGTGAGAAATGGTCTATTTTTCATTGATTCTTATATTGTTAATACATATATTTAATGT
This sequence comes from Modiolus philippinarum, assembly GCA_002080025.1. Taxonomy (NCBI): domain Eukaryota; kingdom Metazoa; phylum Mollusca; class Bivalvia; order Mytilida; family Modiolidae; genus Modiolus; species Modiolus philippinarum. The sequence continues at coordinate 15,862 of MJUU01070411.1, forward strand.
ATATTTCAGTATCCCCCACATCAGCTGCTCCAGCCAACCAAGTAACTACAACAACACCACAGACAACATTAGGAACTACACCTAAACCATCCAGTAAGTCATGTACTTTTTTGTAATATTTTGTTATTTGCTTATTTGTAAAAAGCGATAAAATATATGCAGATGTGCCAAGCCTGTTGTCAGCCTTCGATGTGAAATTTCTTTGACACTAAATATACATGTATGGTAATGTTGACAACTCAAACAGTTTGAAAAAAATAACTTTACTTTTATAGCAGAATTTAGATTCACAAACAAGTTCTTAATCCTCAATAATCCCACCACCCCTTTTCACAATGAAAATAAATGTTAAATTGTGCATTTTACAAAATTATATTCTTTGACTTGACAATGAACCATTTTAAAAAATTGCGTGATTTTGGAAACATGCACAAATATACTATAAAACCCTTACTTACAATGGAGACATTAAAATATAGCCTTCCAAAATTATTTTACATATTTATTTGTTCATACAGTTTAGTTTAATATGTGACTTTTGAGTCCTGTTCACACCAGAAAAAGTCATATTACAATGAGAAAAAATCGATACATGAATACATTGAAAGGAAATCACTAATGTAATTAACACTGTTGAGCCTAGGGTGATTAATATTGATTCTATTTGTAGCCCCAGTTTAATTGTTTTTTTGTCAATCAAAATTTAGTTAAAGAATAGTCGTTTTGGAAAATTATAAGTACACTTGAATTTCACATTTAGTTAGTTTTTAGGTGGTATATCTTCTATAGGTCATTTATCCAGTAATTCCTTCTTACTGGAATTTGAGGCATTTGTTTCTGCCCTCAGTTAGACAAGATTTCCTATCATGACATTTTCGTATTAAATAATTTCTTATCTTTTCAACAGATGGTAGAACTGTTTCATGTAATTTTGATGCCGGTTTCTGTGGATGGACACAACTAAGAACTGACCAATTTGATTGGTCAAGGAAGAGAGGAACCACAGCATCAACTTCTACTGGACCAACCAGAGATCATACAAGTGGAAGTAAGAATATAAGAATTTGTTTAATTGCGAAAAAAAAAGAGAAAATAAAATGTAACACAAGTTCTAGAATTATTACATTTTTCCTTCCAAAGTCAAAGATCAATGTGATGGTCAAAACATGAAGACAATTGTAAAAAGAAAATCCAGTTTGAAATCATTTTACCTCATGTATTTGAAAATTTTTCATTTCTAAAAAGAAATAAATCAATGCAACTCTATGAATATTTTAATATCATTGCAAAGAAACATCATGGGGCATATCTACCTGTTAGCAGAGTATGATGAAATGTCTTTAAGACACAATTGAGGACAATTTCTTATCCCAGTATGTTTCTTATTGAATTTTAGGAGGATCATACATTTACACTGAAGCCTCGGCTAGGACACAAAACCAAACAGCACGTCTACAGAGTATATTGATCAAACCAACAGGAAATTCAGCTTCATCATGTTTTTCTTTCTGGTACCACATGTATGGATCTAATATTGGTGGTCTCAATGTATATGTACAGATAGGGGCTTCGACAGGGTCTCCGCTGTGGACTAGGAAAGGAACACAAGGAAACAAATGGATCAATGCTAAAATTACCATAACTCAGACCACACAATACAATGTAATTATTTTTGCAAGACACTACGGTATTAAAGTAAAATTTATGAAAAAAAAAATGTATTGCTAAGTCAATTGAATTGCATATGCTTTTATCTCCTCCCCCATAACTTTTCTATGTTATAAAAGTAACAAAAATGCCAAATCAATTAAGTATGAACGTGAAGCTTGCTAAGTATTTTAACATTTTGAATTTTTTTCTTATGGAAAGTTTTCACAGTGGTCAGAGAATGCGAAAACTGGATCAAAATAAGAAATTGTGCAAAACAAATGAAGAACTCACACTAATATTAGGGATACCAGTACATAAATTTCTATTTCTACAAATGTTTATTTGTATTTCACATGTAGATCATACTGGAAGGTGTAATTGGTAATGGATACAGAGGAGATGTTGCTATAGATGATGTATTATTGTCCAATGGAGCCTGCACAGGTATATATAGTCTTCTCTTCTAACCAGTAATATACCTGTCTCATATTAAAATAAATCTCATTATACATTACGCTGGAAAAGTCCAATTGAAAAGCTTTATAAGTAGTCCTTTTGACAAAGAATAAATGCTGGATTTGTCTAGGAACTTTGGTATCCAAGTGGACAAGTTCAACTGTGATATTTTCTAGCTACAAAATATGTGCACTAAGGAATATTCATTCTCTAAGTTACATTGCACAATCAAGTTGTTGTTTATAGTTTTGCATCAATCATTAAAATGCAATTAAATAGCAAGAAAGTACATGTAGAAGTGCTGATACTTTCTTTAAAAAAGCATGTTCTAACATTCTCAACATTGAACAGGACAAACGTCTGCTCCTGGAACAGTGACAAAGCCCTCTACTGGCGGGACAGTTAGAAGTTGTGATTTTGAAAACAGAAATCTCTGCAATTATAAACAAGACACCACAGACACAAGAGGATTTGATTGGAGGAGACAAACTGGTTCCACAAGCTCCACAAATACTGGTCCTCAATCTGATCATACCTATGGAACAAGAAGAGGTATGTTCATGTTTTTGTGTTGCCAAATAGCTTGAAAAATAAGGAATTCTTACATTTGTCAGTAGCTGTAGTCATTTTCATATATGATATGTTTGCAACAAAATTCATTGGACCTCAGTTTTTTAACGACCAAGATTTCATGAACAGATATAAATTCTCTAAATTATCATGTATTTTGCAAATTTTAGGACATATTTAGATTCTATTTCAAAATGAAATTTGAAAGGGGAGATAATAAATGAAATTTAAATTATTTTGTTGATTTTAGAAAACATTTTGAAATTGTGAACTCCTGAAAGAACATTTGAAAAATAATTTATTTGGTTTTCCAAAAAATAGTAAAATTCCAGTTATACATATATGTCCATTAAAAATATTTTGTTTTTTTTTGGCTAAGATACTTCAAACACAAGCATGATGACCCCTATTTTACTTGAACTTTTTCTTATCGAAGATCAATTTTTCATTAGGAAAAATTGTTAAAAAATCTGTTGTTCAAATTTAGTGTCCTGAAATTCTTCCATACACGTAAATGATTTTCGAGAAATTAATATCTTACAAATTATCAGTAACAATCCTGATCTGTTGCAGGACATTATATGTATATAGAAGCTTCAGCACCCCGTAGAAAGGGAGATACTGCCAGACTGATATCTCCCAAATATACAGACAAACAGGACATGTGTGTAAAGTTTTACTATCATATGTATGGTAATGGAATAGGAACACTCAATGTATACGCTAAGGTAATTATAAGGTACAAAAAACATCAATGTCCTGAACTAATGTAAGAAAAACATACAATGTCAAAGATTCAAAAATTTACTACTATTAAGTATAGTAATGTCAAATATCCAAATACCGAAATTACTGTGACTTTAGTTTCAGGATATAGCCATTTCAACAACTTATGTCTCTTATGTGCAGATAAAATCAAACTATTTTTCAAGTTAATATTGTTTGCAATTTCCAATTCCATCAAAATTCCTATAACTGAAGACATTGCCATTTAAGAATCTTTGTAACAAAATTAAGTGGCATATTTTTATTGTTTTTTCATAAATGAGAATTGCATTCTGGGATTTTTTGTCTTTGAAAAATTGCAATATTAAATTAACACATTGATTCCTGAGTTAACAGTATTAAAAACTCTGCTGTTTAAATTCTCATGAAGAGGAAATGGTACAAAATTCACAATGTTTTTTTAAATTTTAGACTGGTACACAGCTTGGACGTGCATTGCTTTCCAAGACAGGTAACCAAGGCAACACATGGCAGATGGGAAGTGTCACTATACCATCTGCAACTGGCACCATAGGATACAATGTAAGATTTTCTCATGTTTATGAATTCAATAAAGTACTGATGTGTTTTAAACAGTACTACATGTACAAGTCACAATAAATCCACTTTTAATCAATCAAATACAAACTTTTGTTGTACATGGGTTATATTCAAGTGATTTACTGAAAGAGCAGAGAAAAGCTTAGGGTAGGGAGGGGTTTAGAGGCTTTGCAAGTGTAACTGACAAGTTGCAGATTGCTAAGTGATTTCAGTTTAAGGGTTATTTATTTTCTTTATTATGATTTCAGCTACAAAATGTCTGAAAATGAGGGTCTAGGATACAAAGTTTCTACATGGTGCCATGCCCTTCAACATTTCCCATTGCCGAAAATTGGTTTACTGGACCATCGAATACTCCTTTAAATAGAATATTTTTTTCTGACATTTCTTGTATCCAATGAGGCGGAGTCTACTGTACTTATTTTGATTCATGCTATATTTTATGCTGTATGGGGAAGTTTTATTTTGTAGATATTTCTTGAAAAAGCAACCCATGAATATCTTAACTTTTTCAGTAAAACAATGTTTGTTCAGAGATAGCTTTAAATAATATTTTTTTTAATTTTGTGATATTAATAGTATGAATAAATGATTGAATACCATACGTATTTACATCTATTTCTATATGGATTTTTACAGCTTGTGTTTGAAGGAATTGTTGGAACAAATATAAGGGGAGACATAGCCATTGATGACATCTCATACACTGCAGGTGCTTGTGTTGGAAACTTAGGTAAGTTTCTATCGATTCTTAATTTAAAGTAGGTAATTCCATTGACAGCTTAGGTCAGTTACTTTTGATGCTGAATTTTAAGTAGGTGATTCCATTGGCCACTTAGGTAAGTTTCTGCTGGTTCTGAATTTCAAGAAGGTGATTCCATTGACAGCTTAAGTAAGTTAATGATGATACTGAATTTAAAGTAGGCAATTCCATTGATAGCTTAGGTAAGATACTGTCGATTTCGAATTTAAAGTAGGTAATTCCATTGAAATTTGAAATGTTAGTCATATGTTGGTTTATTATGGTTTGGTTAGTTATACAGTGGATTCCTGTTAATTGCATACCTTATTTGTCAGGAAAAAATATGCAATTAACAGGAATATTCTATTAAGAGGAGTTTTCAATCTTGCTGTAAAACATGTCAATTAATGCGAAAAGTGTCAAATGATGCATTAATCATTAAACAAACACATAGATTACAGTCTGTTTTTACAAAATTATTAATTGATTTGACATTTCATAATTAGATATCTCATTTTAATTAGTTTTTTCACAGTAATTTGCCAAAAATATATTCTTTTAATGTTAAATTTCACAAAACATGTCTTGATTTTAAAATAAAACTATTCAATTAACAGGAATTTCTTAACTATTCAGTATGCAATTAAAAGGAATGAATAATATAGAAGCATAAAGTAAATGGTTCTGTGCAGCAGAATTGTATGCAATTAAGAGAAATATTCTATTAAGAGGTATGCAATTAAATGGAGTTGACTGTATATGATTGAAACTTTCACAGTATTAGTAGTTTTTATCCATAATTTTCATGTGATCTGTTTTAGGGGCCTGTGATTTTGAATCTGGACTTTGTACCTGGCATAACACACAACAAGGGGACCAATTTGATTGGACAATAAACACAGCAAGCACCAGAACTCGAGGCACTGGTCCACAAGCTGACCACTCTCTAGGTACCCCACAAGGTAAATTTAGTTTTAAATAAGTCATTGTTTCAATGGCTATGTTTTACAGGAAAATTAATGAGGGATATTTTTTGTAGAATAGAGGAACATGAAACACTTTTCATTTATGAAAATCTTAAAGAGATTAAAGAAAAGAATATTATATGTTTATGCCTCCATATTTAGGATTGGGGGGCATATTGTTTTTTTCCTGTCTGTCTGTCTGTCTGTGCATCCAAAACTTTAACCTTGGCTATAACTTTTGAACTATGTAAGATAGACTTCTCATACTTGGCAAGTGTATAGGTCTAGTCAAGAGGAGCATAAATATGCAAAAAAATTTAGGTAAGGTCAAAGGTCAAGGTCACAAAGGTCAAAAAGGGGTGAAATTTGCCGTTTTCGCATATTTGACTGCAAAATCCTCATTATTTATTGTATTGAGACAGGGTTTGTTTTATGTTATTGCCAATAAAATTGTGCAACTGCAGTACGCCATCAGATTTGAGGTAGCATTTAACGTTTTTGAGAAACAAGAGGCCCAAAGGGGGTCAAATGGAAAAAAAATGAATTTTTAAAGTTTTTGTCAGATCTTGATGCAGTATTTTTCTGTAGGTTTCTTATAGCATGTTAAAACAGATACATTTAACCATTAAAACCATTCCATTAAACAAGGGGCCCAAAGGGGCTACATCTGTTTCAGAATAAAGGGGTTGAATAGGGTGTTTTTATGGTAATAAACAACTTTTGAACTATGTAAGATAGACTTTTAATACTTGGCAAGTGTATAGGTCATGTCAAGAGGAACATCAATATGCAAAAAAATTAGGTCGAAGGTCAAAGTCACAGGTCAAAAAGGGGTAAAATTAGGTATTTTCACATTTTACTGTAGAATCTGGGGGTATATGTAGTGTTTCACAAACACATCTTGTTAGATATTGACTATGATATTGATTTTATTTCCCACTGAGATGCAAATTTGTGTTAAAAAAGAAATAAAGATGACCTTAAAAACTGCAAGATGAACCCCCTTTATTGTGTAAGGCTCTTCTTTTGAGGCATTTCTATTTATAAAAATAAAATAAAAATGTAAAATTTTTAAAATTTAAAACAATTTTAATTCTGTTTCAAATATCTATCTTGTAGGTCATTATGTGTACATTGAGGCATCTGGAAAGAGACCAATGACAAGGGCATGGTTAGTCAGTCAGTCCTTCAGTCCAACGTCAGGACGCTGTATCAATTTCTGGTATAACATGTATGGACAAGCCATTGACAGATTGACTGTATATGTAATGGTACCAGGTAAGCCAGATATTATCATCTTTTTTTATTGGTCATTAGAGGTCTTTAAAGTTTTTGCAGAGACAATATTATCTAATAAACAACTGGATTATTCAGAAAATTAAATGTTATAATGTATGATGTTCAGGATTTCTTTTGCTCTGAATAGCATCATCTTTCTGTAAATGTATTTACTAGACTTGATAAAATATACATCTGAATCACACAGTGAATTTCTTTATTACTTTATACAGAATTGTAATGAGATATTAAAAAAGGAAAGAAAATCTGTCTGCCTGATTTCTTAAGGTCTTGCTTTCAAACTATAACATTAAGCTTTTTTGTAATTAATTAAATGGTAAAAAAAAAACTTTTCCAAACATTAAATAGAAAATCAATAACATATTGATCAGTAAGATATTGATTTGACTTGATCGATTGAATATTTAGGCAAAGAATATTGAAACAGAAAAAAGCTATCTGAAGGCACATATATGTAGTAGGTATGTGTACATACATATATATTAATGGCCTGTGCAACATACATGTATGAGAATCTAGTTTCAGCTGAAGTTGTATATAACATTTATGAATTTATTATCTGACTAAGTAGCTAGACTTCTTATGTACTATTTTGGTTTTTAGGCCGACAAAATTTCCCAATATGGCAGTTATCTGGTAACCAAGGACAACAATGGCAAAATGGACAAGCACCAATTCCTGCTCAGACAAATAATTACCAGATCATATTTGAAGGAAGGCGTGGCAATACATTTACAGGAGACATAGCTTTAGACGATATTTCCTTCTCCCAAACAACATGTGGAGGTATTGTTCAATTTATTTCCTGTGTTTTCTGTTGTTGATGTATACAGAAAGATACTGTATAAGTGATTATTTTTTCGGTTCCCAAATTTCACGATTTTTCTTTCAAAATTACTTGACTTTATTTTTGGGGGACTCAAATTTTCATGATTGCTTATCTTTTACTTTAATATAAAGTTTCATATAAATTATATTTTGTAGTATGCAGTTTTTGCGATTTCATAATAGTTGTGAATAAAGCGAAAATTAAGTCCTCGCGAAAATAACCTTTTATACGGGATTCAGTAGAAAAATATGATTGTCGTTATTCTGACAATTATAAGATTGACCTTTATGTTCAGAAATATTGATGTCATTTCAAACAAAAAAATTCCATATTTGTATTCATTAATAGTGTATCTGTTATTATTTTGGGGAAATTTCCGATATCATTTCTTCTGAAAAGCCTGTACCGAGTAAGGACCATTTGGGTTTACAGTATTTCTAGTGATTAGCACCTAATTTTTAGAATTTGTTTTTGCCCTTTGGATTTCGACACCTGACTTTTTATTATTTAGTAATCTTGTTATAAACCTCATTGTATGTCCAGTTGACAATAGGGTCTGTAAGTCTCGTTCAGTTTTGAAACTTCCGGGTTCAATTTTTGTACCCAGAAGTTGCATTTTTCACGACAATATATGACGTACCAAACAAAAAACTGAACGTCATAATCCCAAAACGTCATGTTTTGGCAGGAAACGTTTTCGAATTTCAATTTAATCGTGAAATTTCGGTGTCACATGACGAGACTTACAGACCCTATGGCAATACATGTACCATGAAGTAGATGTGGATACTTTATTTCACGTTTTGTTCTTCCTGGTAGACTTTGCATGGACTAATTTTTGCTATTTCTGCTTATGCATTCGTATTACGTTTAAAACTGTTGACGAAAATTTATTTTCGTGAAATTTTCATGCTCACAAAGATTGCAAAAAAAAAATCACTTGCCAAAATTAGCGGGTTTACAGCATTTTTGTCGACATTCTCCAGTCCTTTCCATAGCATGTTTATATTAATGGAATCCAGTAAAGGCCAGTTGATACAGGTTTGTCTGCATTTGGTATCTGTTACTATTTTTAGTAAATCCTCAACCAGCAGGAATGTTCACAACACCCTCTGTGACGACATTACCATCTACCACACCAAACACAGGACCTTTCAATTGTAATTTTGATCTGAATCTATGCAGCTGGAAACAAGATAAGACAGATGATTTTGATTGGACAAGAAAGACAGGACAAACATCTTCAGCTAATACAGGGCCACCTAGTGGTCATTCAGGAAGTAAGTATTTGTACTACTGATTTTACATAAAACATGGCAAAGAACATAACGCCAGTACTGCATATAGAAAAGGAGAAAAAAAGAAAAATGATATGATACTTCGAAAATGTTTTTGTTATCATCTGTTCCAGAAAAATAGGTTTTTGATTCTTTTAAGACACAATATGTAATTTTCTATAGTCTGTTCTGTTACCACCACATCCTGTATTGTATATATAGGGAAAAATTACATTTATATTGGATTATCTTTTTTACAGGTGGATCATACATTTACATGGAGGCCAGTAATCCTGCTAAACCAGGGAACAAAGTTCGTATTATCAGTCCAGTTGTTACAGCCAGCAGTACAGGACATAAATGTATGACATTCTATTATTACATGTATGGTCGACATGTAGCTCAGTTAAATGTTTACGTACAAACTGGAGTGTCCTTCCCAGGTAGTAAAGTCTGGACGAGACAAGGCACAAAGGGGCGAAAATGGATTAAAGGAACAGTGGACATTTCTTCAAGAGTTCAATTCAATGTACGTAATGTATATTTTTATTATTTTACATGGTTATTCTCAAGTATGTCAAACAGAATTACAGCAATATAAATAATTAGGTATATATCTGATTAAATTTCAGGCCAGTGTTTTGCTGTCTGACATTAACAGATATTTATGGGTTTCATGATGTTTCTTGTCAGAAAGGAAAATATGGATTCATTCATCAATGCATCAATTTTGATAGATCAGTGTAAAATTGCAACATTACCAATTAAAAAAAAATTAACATGTAAGGATCAGTATATATATACATGGATGTCTATGTCTAGAGATACAAAATAAATCAATGGAATGATATAATGTATATCTTTATGTCAGTAAAAGTTCTATGTACTTGCTCATAAATTAACTCATTACTGTAATGTAAATATATAGTCTCTAACATTGTTTCCAAATTATTACATATATTTCTCACATCGAGATAGTTAAATTTTCACATTTTAAAGTACGAGGTTCATCTGAGAACTTTAAAATGTGAAAATTTAACTATGGAGATGTGAGAAATTATCGTAATAAACCGGAAAACAATGCTAAGAGATTGTTTCTCTAATTTCTACTCAATTTATTTGAAAAAAAAAAAGTAAAGCAATCTCCGTAGTCTCCAGTCTCAAGTATGCCTCCATTTTGTTGCTATCATCGTTGCTATGTGTATCATTATGCCATTCATTTAAAGGGGTGTTGAATATAATATTTTTGATAAAAATGTCATATTATCAATAAACTGAGTTATCTTAGTAATAAAAATGCAAAAACCGTTTCGCTAGACAATAATGCAGGTGTTAATTTCCTCAACATCCAGTTGCAGTATTTCTAGATACTGACACGAGACATTTACATGATGAACCAATCGCCAACTGAGATAAAAAAAATACCCATGTTGATTATTATTTTGATAACCAACTAGTCAGGAAGTGTTTATATTTGCTAGAAATTAGAGAAAGTTAATTTTTTGCTTTGTTGGCAAATTTCAAAAGATATTATCAGTGTTGAAGGCATTTGTTTTATACAAGTTTATTGTCCAAATCAGTCACCTTTTAAATTACACAAGCCTCAAAAAGAGTTGGAAGGAATAATTTGTAGATTTTACCATAAAAAGAGGCAATGAGATAGTTTCAGTAGGGATTGAGATCCAAGTATTTCACTTTTGATGGCTTTACACATATTGGCTTAATAGTTTAAGCACACAAGGGTAATTCCCCTTACCATCTTTTGTTAAAACATTATTGATATTACTTTGTAGGTGATATTTGAAGCTACAAGAGGAAATGGTTACCTTGGAGACATAGCTTTAGATGATATATCATTAGCTGATGGACCATGTACTCAAGGTATTGTAATAAACTTTAATTTCTAATGGTTTTAATTATTTTGGTCAGTTCCTTGGTGTTTTCTAAATTTTATTTCTGATTCACAAAAAATTATTCGTCTACATCTGTATTTAAGTATTATGGATAAAACTCATGCCAAGTTGACTTATTGTAGCAGAGTTAAAAGTAGTTCCAAAGTTCAAAATCATATGTCATTATTGTCTTTTATTACCTTGCATTGAACTTAACATGAACACAAATTTCACTTCCAATTAAGAACTTTATCAATGTTTTGAACTATATAAAAATCTATGATTCAATGATTAATGTCATCTCGTTTCTTGGATGAAACTGAAATTAAATATCTAAAGATATTAGCTAAAATTTTCTGTATTTATTGTATTCAAATTACACTTTACCAAAAAACCATTACTTTTCGTAACGTTTTGTATTTTATATTTATATCAGCACCATCTACAGGCGGCAATGTCAGTTGTAATTTTGAACCTGCAAACATATGTGGTTTTACCCAGGAACATAATACTGATCAGTTTGACTGGCGTCGCAGTTCAAGAACAACATCAACTAGAGGTACTGGACCCCAAAATGACCATACCTATGGCACCCCTGCAGGTAAGATAGACATGATATGGACAAATTAAAGCTTTTTTGCAATGACTTTACTTTTTAGAACATTTTACATTTAAAAAAGACTCTTTTAATAGGGTTTGTAAGTCTGGTCATATGACGCTGATATTTCAGGATAAAATTGAAATTCAAAAACATTTCCAGTCAAAACATAATGATTTAAAGTTATGATATTCAAATTTTTGTGTGAAATGTCATAAAATTTCGAAAAAAGGCAAATTCTTAGTAAAATTTTTGTACTTGGAAGTTTCAAAATTGAATGAGACTTACAGACCATATGCAGACAATATAACAATATCAAATTGTCTTAGAATAGCAGATCCCCAGAAAATATAAATACAGGTCTTTGTGAGACATTCAGCATTGAATACAAGCTAGAACTGTTGACAAACTTGCTATGACCAAATGTAAAGTTAGAGAAAATATGTTCAAAAAGCAAAAAATGGATTTGGCTAAATTTTACAGAAATTTAGAATAAGAATCAAATTATTTTTACCATATATGGAGAAGAAATAATAAAAAAAAAATAATAATAAAAGGGAACCAAGATAAATGTTAAGCTGAGGTCTGTTTCTTCGGGTCAAAAGTTAAGAAATGAATGCTAAGTGATAAAAAATAAGTAGAGTCAAAATTGTATTAAATACTTTTTATGCCTCCGCTGTAAGGCGACGGGGGCATTAAGTTTTTCCCTTGTCCATACATCCGTCTGTATGTACATCCGAAATTTTCGTCAAGGATTACTCAGCTTGTGTATGCAGGAATGATTTGATATTTGGTCTGAAGCTTTGGTATGATGAGTTGTACCCTTTCTCCCCTTTTCAAGTACGTCTCTCATCTACTTCCTGTTTGCCGAAATATCTATATGGCGGGGGTATCTGTGTCCCATGGACATTTCTTTTATTTGCCTTTGAGAACAAAAAATTTGTTAACAAAGAAAAAATCTTTTAAGTAAGGAAAAAAATTGTTTGCCAATTAAAAAAATTCTTTTAGCAAACTAAACACATTTTAAGAGATATGAATAATATTACTATATTACTTTCAGGACATTACATGTATACTGAAGCATCTGGCAGAAGACCCAATGACAAAGCCAGATTATTATCTCCGATTTACAAAGGACCATCACAAGCTATGTGTATGACATTTTGGTATAATATGTATGGTATACACATCAACACATTAAATGTTTATGTACTGAGGAATGGAGTGAGGGGTCAACCAATATGGACAAAGAAAGGTTTGTAATTTGTGTATTAAGAAGATATATTATAGGGTTATTTCATGAATATTGGGGAATATTGTTATAAGTAGAATTTTATATTGCACGAGCTTGCGAGGACAATATATATTCTATGAGGGATGACATCCTTAAATAATCATGCAATGACCCTTTTATTGTATAGCACAGCAATAATTTCTGTAAATAATTGCTTTTTGTTGTCAATGATGTCATGAAATTTTAGTGCAATACTGTAAACCTGGAAATTTTCGCGGCAGTTTTATTTTCGTGATTTTCGCGTTTGGAATGGGACTGCGAAAATAAAATGGCGCGAATATACTTGTCTGTTATTGAAGTCAATGATCAACAATTTGGCAGCGCGAATTCAACTAAAATCCTGTCAATTTACCGCAAAATAAAGACAGCACGAAAATTTCCCAGGTTTACAGTATGGAAATTTATTGCACGCTAGCATTTGGTTTACTTTCTTAGGGAAATATTATGTTGCTATATGGTAATGTATTAAACTGTCTTTAAGTTTCTATTGTGTATAGGGCTTTTACAGCACTTGGGTTATTGTTTTTTGCCAGTGGAAACTCTAATAGGGACTGTAAGTCTCGTCATGTGACACCATGATTTCACAATAAAACTGAAATTTGAAAATGTTTCCCGCCAAAATATGACGTTTTAAGATTATGACGTTCAAATTTTTGTTTGAAACGTCATATGTGTTTGCTAAAAATGTAACTTCCGGGTACAATGTATGTGCCCGGAAGTTTCAAAATTGAACAAGACTTACAGACCCTATACTTTATAACTGTTGAGCTAAGCATAAACAATGTTTAATCTATTTTGTAGTGCTCCAGATTAATTGTTTTTCATAACTTGGAATCTAGTAAAGCAGTTGTCATATGGCATATATTAGAGTACACTTCAAGTTAATAGATAGTCTGTTTTTTAGTAGGCATGTCAGCATTTATTTATCCAATAGGTCAGGAATCCAGCCTCATTCCTGGTCACCCGGTATTTGAGGAACTCAAATTTTGGTGTATCTACAATTGATATCTTGATAAGACAAGGAATTAAGAACCAGACAATTTATGATTTTGTCTTTTACAGCTTATTTACTTCCTTAATAAATCAGATATCTAAACTGACATTGTTTTCTTCAGGTAACCAAGGACCACTTTGGAACATTGCTTCAGCCAATATACCTCAGGGAACTTCACCATATCAGATTGTCTTTGAAGGAATAACCGGTACAAGTTACAAAGGAGACATAGCTATTGATGACTTTTCCATGACACAAGGGGCATGTGCTACTGAGGGTTAGTGTGTAACTACAGTTTTTTATGCCCCCAGATCGAGGATCGGGGGGCATATTGTTTTTGTCCTGTCTGTCTGTCTGTCTGTCTGTCCGAAACTTTAACCTTGGCTATAACTTGAACTATATAAGGTAGACTTTTGATACTTGGCAAGTGTATAGGTCTAGTCAAGACGAACATAAATATGCAAAAAAAATATTAGGTCAAAGGTCAAAGGTCAAGGTCATAGGGGTCCAAAAGGGGTAAAATTGGGAATCTGGGGGCATATGTAGTGTTTCACAAACACATCTTATTTTATTTTCTTCTACATCAAGTAAAATGTACTTTGAAAAAATTCTAACACTACTAGGATAACAGTCAGTTGAAAATATCCAGTGGAAAAAGACTCAAGAATTGTTTACAATTAAAACAACAATCTTGTAAACACAGGAATATTTTCCAGTATTGTATTACAGTCAAGTATGAAATTAAACATAAGAGATACATTTTTTTTTAACTGCAGGTCATTATTTTTGGCAAAAATAAATCAAGTATCAAAATCTTGTGCTAGTGTTATTAATTATTTCACCATTTTATATTACAAATAATTTCACTTTCAAAAAACAAGTAATAAGTGGCAAACTATAATCATCAATAATTTCAGCTGAAAAATATCTTTATGCTTATAAAATGCAGTATTAGTACATTTGTATTTTGTAGATGTACTTTATTTGATATGCCTATATAGTGAGCAATGTTTATCCTTGCGTGTGATAAAGTTTCCAAGTAGTGACGGAAAGGCATGCGATAATTACCGGAAGCAGTTGATAACAATGTCATATCAGCCCGCTTCGTCAATTTTTGTTGAAATCATCTGGTTTTATCAAGGAGTAAAATTTTAATTATATCTTAACTAAGTACATGTTATATGATAATACATTTTAATGATGCAAAAATTGAATTAATATCCATTGATACTTTTTTCAGGAAATTGTAATTTTGATAATGGTCTTTGTACATACACTAATGACCACAGTGGTGCTGACCAATTTGATTGGCTACTTCATCAGGGAAGGACATCAAGTACAGGGACAGGACCCTCTAATGACCATACCACTGGAACTTCTCAAGGTTTGTATTTTGTCTTTTGTACATTTTTATACAAAATAGTAAGTTTTAATAGTCCTTTCTTAAAAACAGTCATTTTATTAGGAATGGGCATGAATTGCTTTTTCCTCCAATGGCACATCATTCTACATAATATTCAACCAAAATTAATATTTGCCTTCGAGTTTGGCAGTCTTACCATAGTAAGGCAAATCCAGTGAAGGACTTGTTTGGTTACTCTTTTGGCATAAGGAGCTTTCATTGATAAAGTATTTAATCAAAATAAGTATCTTTCATTTATCATCTTTTATTATAAAAATATATGCAATTATTTAATATCAAAAGATGTGAAACTGATATGCTCTAATCAACATTAAAGCTAGGATGATTTTGAAATTTTCTGGTAAAAAGGAATCTTCGATGACTGAGAAAGTTCTTTGATATTATTAATTACAATGACTGAAATGATAAAAGTTTGACCAAACATTACGTATTTACCAGCTACATTGATTTATATAATATTTTGAAGTACAGTCTAACTTCGATGGTTCAAATATCTGAGCTAAAGGTTATTGTTTGAATAATCTGAATTCTTTCTTTTCTTTATAGGAAAGTATGTGTATATAGAAGCATCAGCACCAAGACAACCAGGAGATCAGGCCAGACTTATCAGTGAAAGTTTGAGTTATTCCACCCACAGTTGTTTGTCCTTTTACTATCAGATGTCTGGCAATGGTCTAGGAACATTCCGTATATGGGTCCTGTTACAGGGAACCAGTAATCCTCTACCCATATGGGAACTGAGTGGTGCTCAAAGCAACAACTGGATGCAGGGACAAGTTATGATACCTAAACAACAGTCTGATTTCAAGGTCAGTCAAGGATTTAAATTTGATTGCAGAGACAATAAGATAGGATTTAAAATTGATTAAGAAACTTGTATTGAATTTTATATGCATAAAGTTTTTAAGTCATACAACAATTTGCATCATGTCATTTGTCTATTTAGAATTTGTGCTCAGAATTTTTTGGAATTTTGGTCCACACAGTATTTTATAAAAATACCTGGCCTTTTCTCGGTGTATTTTTCCTTCATTGATTTCCATTTATGCTATTTTAGTTTTAAAACACATGTATAAGCAATTCATGAGCAATAGAAAAATTGATGGAAAATTTTAAGAAGGGCAAAAATAGAAGATAAGTGCAAAAAATATGTACTAGTAAGTATGACTATAGATGTAATGAAATAATTATCTTATAATTAAAAGTGATGAAAGTTTTATTCTAAAAATTATATATTTTGTTACAGGTTATCTTCCAAGGAATCCGTGGAAACTCTGTACAGGGTGATATAGCATTGGATGATGTCATGTTCAGTGCCCAAACCAATTGTCCCAGTAAGCTTAAATACATTACATAAAATGGAGTAGAATAAGCTAATAGTTATTGGACAATGAAAATTGTTTCTCACTCACGTTTATATAAAAGTATAGTTAAATAAGGAACTTTCGTCTTTGTGTGACATTCAAACATCTAGTTGAATTTAATTTTTGAATTATCATACAAATATTCTCTATAAAGTTGAAACAGCAACAATTGTATTAGATTGGACTCCATGAAATAAACCAACCTTGTTTTGGCATAATCAGAAGTAGTAGTTAGTTATGCATATACATATATAAACAAAGCCATGTTAATTTCACTTTAGACATAGGTGTTAATATTGACAGTGTCCAAGTTTACAGAACTTCCAGATTACTCAGCAGTCTAATTGAATTACCCAAATGAAGCTTAATCAATAGGAACATTTATGCTTAAGGGTCTGAATTTTTTGTTTACCTTAGTAGAAATTTCATACTTGTAAATAGTACTTCATAGAAATGGCACTTTGAGGAAATCTTATTGCCATTTGAAGTGAACTTCAGTTATTAAATATAATTAATGGAATTTTGCAAGAACTACTTTGGAAAATATTGAGTAGAGTCTAACCAGAAAGAAAATTTTAACTAATTTATAGGAATTCCAGCCAATGCCAATCCAACCGTGACACAAGCTCCAACAACTATGTTACAGACAACACCATCACCGACAACAAAGGCACCAACAACACCCGTTACTACTCCACCTACTACCAAGGGCTCAGGTACTGTATACTTTAACTATTCCTGCCTTTTAGCAATACAAGCCAGTTTTTCTTTTATATTTATCACTAATCATAATCAGAAGATTAAATTGATAATTATGGAATGCTGTAAACAAACTAATTTTCTCAAGCAAATTTATTTTTGCGATCTCCGCGAGCATGAAAATATTGTGAAAATAAATCATCGCGAATATTTCTTATCCTCATACAAATACATCAGTAGAATTAAAAAACGCGAAAATTAATCGCCACAAAGTTGACTGGGAAGGACAAAACGCGAAATCAAGTAACCATGAAAATAAGTTGGTTTACAGTAGCTCCTTTTTCCTGGCTGCAATTTAACTTTGACATATCATTTGTCACATGACAGGTGCTTTGTATGCATAACAGGAGACTCCTTACCTGTTAAGGCACATTGTCTCAAGAAGTTCATGTGCACAAGTCCATATTAATTTTCAGTTTATGTTGATTTATGTTATAGGTGGCAATAATTTTTCCTTTGACTTTAGCTATGATTACTGTGACTGAGTATGACAATTTATTTTGTAGGTGGTAACAATTTTGCCTTTGACTTTAGCTATGATTTCTGTGGCTGAGTATGACAATTTATTTTGTAGGTGGTAACAATTTTGCCTTTGACTTGAGATATGATTACTGTGCCTGAATGTTACGATTTATCTTGTAGGTGGTAACAATTTTGCCTTTGACTTAAGATATTATTACTGTGCCTGAATGTTACGATTTATTTTGTAGGTGGTAACAATTTTGCCTGTGACTTTAGTTATGATTACTGTGGCTGGAAACAGGACAGAACAGACAATTTTGATTGGACGAGATATAAAGGCAGAACACCATCAACAAGCACTGGACCAACCGCAGACCATACAAATGGAAGTAGGTGCATTGTTGATAAATGGCTTTTATTATGGTATTATGCCTCCAGGTTTAGTCATGTCAAAATATTTTTCTCATTTTAAGTTAACATTCTCTGTTTTTATACGAACGCAAAATTTTTTGCGGTCGTATAATGGTATGGTGCTGTCGTCGTCGTCGTTGTCGGCGTCGACGTGGTCGTCGTTGTCGTCTGTAGACACTATTGTTTTGGGTCAATAACTTTAGTTTCAGTTGACCAATCCTTATGAAATTTTAATACAATATTCCTTGGCATAAAAGGAAGGCTTGGCTTAGTTTTGGTCATTGTGGCCCCTCCCGTTTTTAAAAAAGGGGCCAAAAAGGGTTAAATTTGATGTTTTCGTATATTTGACTGTAGAATCTTTATTATTTATCGGATTTTGATGGGGTTTCTTTCAGTGTACTCCTGAGGAAATTTCCAATCAGTAGTATGGCAACAGATTTCACGTGGCATGTACCGTTCACGAGATAAATGGGGCCCAAAAGGGGCAAATTTCAAAAATTTTGATTTTTTTATTATTAGTCCGATTTTAATGCAGTTTTTTGCATTTGATTCCTTATGAAAAATTAACATAGCGCTGCACCATTAGATTTTTGATAACTTGTTTCTTTTCAAAGCTATGAGGGGCCCAACGGGGCAAAATTGCAAACATGCAGAATACCTAAAATTTCTATTTTTCATCCGATTTCAATGGGATTTTTTTCTTTAGATTCCTCACATTGTACGCTTTCAGTAGTTTGTCAACAGATTTGGTGTAGCTCTTACTGTTTCCGAGGTATTAGGGGTCAAAGGGGCCAATATTGCGATTTTTAGAAATATGTAAAATCTTTATTTTACATCAGATTTTGATGGGATTTTTTCTTTGGATTCCTCTCAATGCAAGCTTTCAGAAGTATGTAAACGGATTTGATGTAGCTCTTACTGTTTCTGAGCTATAAGGGGTCAAAGGGGTCAAAATTGCAATTATTAGAAATATGTGAAGTCTTTATTTTTCATTAGATTTTGATTGGATTGTTCTCATTGTAAGCTTTCAGTGATATGGCAGTACATTTTGCGTTTCTCTTTGGTTTCCAAGCTATAAGGGGTCAAAGGGGCCAAATTATGATATTTCAAAATATGTGAAATCTTTATTTTCCATTGGATTTCAACCTGAGTTTTTTCTTTGGATTTCTCTTGATGGTAGTCAACAAAATTTCTTAGCTCTTACAATATCCTAGTAATAAGGGATTAAAAGGGCTAATTTTTATTTTCATTAGTTTGTGTCCAGTTAATTAATGTGTCAAGGTCCTTATTGTGTCCAGCAAATTACTGTGTCCACATTAATTTTAGTTTACACTTGTTCAAATTTTAGTGGTCGACATGCTGTGGTCGTATCATGCTGTGCTCGGCGTAGCCCTTTATTTTCTAATGCAGATATATTTTATTGTTCATGCAAGAAAAGAATGAGTCCAAAACTTTGTTTTGTTTTGACTTTTTATGAGGGGGGTGGGAGGTTGCAGTATGGTTACTTTGAATTTAACATCTGCTAAAGATAATGGATATTTTAGGGAGGAAAGTGTAATTGGAGCTAGAGTTTGGGTTGTTGATAATTCCAAATCATAACTTGGTTTATTAATATTTTACCAAAAAAAGATCAGATAAATTGACTTTTTATTGCCTTAAAGAAAGGTTATGGTGGAGCCTATATCCATAACTAATACATGATATGTTATTTATAGAGGGCTACTACCTATACATTGAAACATCAGGCCACACAAATGGACAGAAGGCACGTCTGATAAGTCCTCCTGTTACTATACAGAATGGACAGCCAATGTGTGTCTCATTTTGGTATGACATGTATGGTGCACACATAAACAAACTAAACATATATGTACGACTGAGCACCACAACTCAGCTCGGAAGTCCTGTCTGGTCAAAACAAAGAACACAAGGCAACAGATGGATACTGGGACAGTTTACTTTATCTAATCCAGGAATATTTAATGTAAGTGTAGCTATTTTGTTACTAGTATCTTGATGCTATCACAACAATGTTTATATGCAACATTTGTACCTACAATATATTTTACCTTGGGTGGGACATACTTTAAATTTCTTTTATTCATGGGGTTTTGCATAAGAGCATTGGTTTGTAGGTTTCCAAAGCAGGGGTTTGAGGCCTTATCAATTGTAATTGATAGGAGCATTGGCATTTTTGGATGTTGAGTGGTGTATGTCGACCATGAAATCAACGAAAATTGGTACCTCAGGAATAGTGGAACTTTCACATTACTGAATTTTTATTTTTTGGTCCCTATCCTGTAATGGTTTAATTTCTTATTTATCAATTATGTTTGTCAGCTTTTTCATATTCTTAGATTTTAGTAAATGTTTATGTTTGGCTTAAATCTTTTCATATTCTTTGCTATTAGTAACTGTTTATGTTTGACTTCATTATGATTCTCTCTTATACAGGTGGTTATTGAAGGAACAAAAGGCCCAGGTTATCAAGGCGACATTGCTATTGATGACATTGGCATAAAAACAGGAAGTTGTGGCAGTAAGTAGGCTTACTATTATGTACAGAACAACGTTTGATTTTCATGTTTATTGGTTTTGTTAAGATTTGACTTATCAAGGAGTAAATTGGTTTGATTTTTACCTAACACTGAGTTCGAGTGACCTTAAATTAAGACATAATGTGTAAGAGATGTTGAGAGGTGACTGTATTTCTTTGATCTATTGCAATTATCTTATTAACCTTTGAAAAACAAAATTTGGCCATACAAGGAAAGACTAAGAGAATATTTATAGCATTGCAGTATACATTTTCAGTATTCCTTCAAAGTTTTTTGTTGTCAAGTTATGATTTTTGTCTTTTTTTACAGATGGACCTGTCCCTACGGGAGCCTCAGCTGTTTTGTCATCACTGGCATGTAACTTTGAGCAAGGAGGTTTTTGTCAGTATACTCAAGATAATAATGATAATTTTAACTGGAGTTACAAAAATGGAAAAACATCTACAATAAATACTGGTCCTACAGCTGATCATACTAGTGGAACATCCTCAGGTAAAATTCTCTCTACATATGTTTTTGTCCCTTGATGCACCACGACGATGGGACCTAGTAATGGTCTGTGTCCATGTGTCCGTCCGTCCATATGTCACATGTTTGTGGACGCAACTCCTCAGAAACCGCTGGTCAGATTTTTTTTCTTGTATATGTTGATGTCTTAAAACTAATAGTATTAGAAAGAAATTATTGTGACTATATCTGCAGCTTGTAGGATATTTAATTTTGCAACTACTTGATGGTGCATATATTATTTTGTAGTGAAATATGATGGCTGTTTTAAAATAAAATATTCTTAGGATAGGAAACATTTTTATAATACCACCCCATGCATCAAATTTAAATGGATTTTCTTTAATGTTTGATAATTTGGAAGACAGAAAACAATCACAATCTATTAAATACCATATCAAGTATGGCCTCCTAAATATATGGAACAGCTTTTATCGAAATCTAATTAAAATATATTGTAGGGATTTAGTTAGAAGTATTGGACAGATCAGATTCATTAATTAAATACATTTATTACATACTTAGAAGAAATAAAAGCGTTTTTGCATGATCAATATGACCGGAAGTAAATTGTCCATATTTTCACACCCCAGGAAAATAATAGGTTATTTTATGCTCCTCGTGCATCTCAGACAAAATAAACGACTTCCGGTCCATATCGGCCTGGGCAAATAAATGACTTCCGGTCCATATCGGCCTGGCATTTCTAAACGTCGGAAGTATGTAATAAAAAGTTTAATACATGTGCATTTCCATATTGACCTGATTATCATCCCTCGACCCATATTGTCCATCGACTTCGTCTCGGGCCAATATGGGTGTCTCGGGAAGATAACAAGGTCAATATGGAAATGCCCATGTATTAATCTGTATGTATGTCATTTTCTGGAAATGATCAGCAAATTCATCCTTTTTATATGACCGCAAAAATTTTTGCGGAGGTATTATGGTATGGCGCTGGCATCGGCATCGGCGTCGGCTTTGGCGTTGGCGTCGGCGCATCGGCGTCTGTGGACAGCATAACTTTAGTTCTAGTGAACGGATTGTTATCAAATTTTAGTATGATGTTTGTTGGCACAAGCTTAAGCCCCGGTTTTAATTTCCCATTCCCTGCCCAACCCGTTTTTGAAAAAGAGGCAAAAAGGGGCAAAAAAGGTGTAAAATTAGGTATTTTCGTGTCTGTGGACAGCATAACTTTGGTTCTAGTGGATGGATTGTTTTCAAATCTTAGTATGATGTTTCTTGGAACGTTCTTGAGAATTTTTTTTTTCCTTTAGGTTTTTGCCCCACCCATTTCAGAATTAGGGGCCAAAAAAGGGTTAAATGAGGTGTTTTCACATATTTGACTGTAGAATCTTTATTATTTATTGGATTTTGATGGGGTTTGTTTCAGTNCAATTATCTTATTAACCTTTGAAAAACAAAATTTGGCCATACAAGGAAAGACTAAGAGAATATTTATAGCATTGCAGTATACATTTTCAGTATTCCTTCAAAGTTTTTTGTTGTCAAGTTATGATTTTTGTCTTTTTTTACAGATGGACCTGTCCCTACGGGAGCCTCAGCTGTTTTGTCATCACTGGCATGTAACTTTGAGCAAGGAGGTTTTTGTCAGTATACTCAAGATAATAATGATAATTTTAACTGGAGTTACAAAAATGGAAAAACATCTACAATAAATACTGGTCCTACAGCTGATCATACTAGTGGAACATCCTCAGGTAAAATTCTCTCTACATATGTTTTTGTCCCTTGATGCACCACGACGATGGGACCTAGTAATGGTCTGTGTCCATGTGTCCGTCCGTCCATATGTCACATGTTTGTGGACGCAACTCCTCAGAAACCGCTGGTCAGATTTTTTTTCTTGTATATGTTGATGT
Source organism: Modiolus philippinarum (assembly GCA_002080025.1). NCBI lineage: Eukaryota > Metazoa > Mollusca > Bivalvia > Mytilida > Modiolidae > Modiolus > Modiolus philippinarum. Next base: position 39,121 of record MJUU01070411.1, read on the forward strand.
CTTAAAACTAATAGTATTAGAAAGAAATTATTGTGACTATAGCTGCAGCTTGTAGGATATTTAATTTTGCAACTACTTGATGGTGCATATATTATTTTGTAGTGAAATATGATGGCTGTTTTAAGGTAGTACGGGAGTTTAAAATTGCGCATCATTGTTGCGCATGTGACTTAAAATGGAATTCACTATGAGAACGTTGCGGAAACCATTTTCAATGTCTTATAATAGTTAGATTTGATGAAATATGCCACTTTTATTAAGTAACCACGCAAAAAATTGAACCTTGTAGCTAACTCCTGTTTCATTAAGGGGAGATAATTTGTATACAAATAACAGGAAAAAATGAGTTTTTTTGCAATTTATTCAAAAATAAGTTCGGTGACCCCCAAATTTTTTTCATGGAAATTGAAGGACAGTATATAAGCTATTAATTCACCAAATTTAAAAAAATACTATCTGATGTAACTTAAATAATTTAAAATTTTGTTAAAATTCGCTAATTTTCCCTATTATTTCAACGAAAATAGCAGATTTTTACATTTCATATTTCATTCTTATATGGCCGGTGACCTTTTATTTTTATTTTATTTTTAATATGCTCTAATAACAAAGGGTAAATCATGAAAAAATCAGAAAATTCTATCTGACAGAATTTTAGACCCCCGTACCACCTTAAAATAAAATATACTTAGGATAGGAAACATTTTTATAATACCACCCCATGCATCAAATTTAAATGGATTTTCTTTAATGTTTGATAATTTGAAAGAAAGAAAACTGTCACAATCTATTAAATTCCATATCAAGTATGGCCTCCTAAATATATGGAACAGCTTTTATTGAAATCTAATTAAAATATATTGTAGGGATTTAGTAAGAAGTATCTGATGGATCAGATTCATTAATTAAATACATGTATGTCATTTTCTGGAAAATATCAGCAAATTCATCCTTTTTGAATAATTGATAGTGTAAACTTTGTAAAATCAGTTTTGAAAGAACAATAATTATTGAATATCTTGTGTTTATTTTAGGACATTATATTTACACCGAGGCATCTTCTCCACGACGACCAGGTCAGAAAGCTCGTATAACATCAAGTCTAGAGACCTACACACAACCTGCATGTTTAAAATTCTGGTATCATATGTATGGCAGTCAGATTGGTAGACTTAATGTATACATGAAATATGGTGCCACCCTAGGGGCACCTATATGGACAAGGAGGTCTAATCAAGGAAATCAGTGGAATATTGCTCAAGTATCACTTAACCCATCAAAGGCTTACCAGGTAAATTTGTGTACCACATGTAATATAGATGCCAACCGTTGCTATTTTTCCAAAATTGTTATGATTCTGTTTGTGAATTTATACTGCTCCTGTGAATCTTCAGTAATAGGTTTTCATAGTTTCTACATGGTGTTCATGCTTGAGTGCTTCAGTTTCTGTTTTGAACCACATCAGTGTCAGAAATTTATTGTTGCTTATTTGTGCATTAGACTGTGTGTTTGATATTCATAAATTTGTTTGTCTGTAGTCTATGCTGTAAAATCATTTCAATATCGAGCATTTCCAGAGCTACAAATTACCATTTCTTATTGTTTGTTTGTTTGTTAGATTGTAGGACTGAAAAGATTTGAAAATATGGAACAATTTTTGCATTTTGCTGATGTTCCTCAACAGTGTTGGAATATATGTATTTTCAACCCTTAGAGTAAAAAGATATATGGTTGAATAATGCCTATAAACTAAGGAACTGAAAACATACAATCTGGAGTTCAAGAAAAGAAACAGATTTTGATAGGAGTTTAAAATTCATACTATTTGGCAAAATTGTTATGTTCCATTACTTTATTTAATCTTTTATGTCCAAATGTTGATTTTTTTTAATCGTTGTCTGTTTATCTATACATCATAGTCAAATTAATCACCTTTGTATTTTATTTTTGCTGTTCTAGGTTGTGTTTGAAGGTGTTAGAGGCAATGGAATTATGGGAGATATCGCTCTTGATGATATAACAGTAACAGCGGGAGCTTGTGGATCTGCTGGTAAACTTATTTTTTTATTAGTTTGATATACAGTGAAAAAAAAAACACCGAAAAACAATAAAGATACAAAGCAATAATTACTTATACTATAACTAATCCTAGATTCTGATTATCGCAAAATATTCAACGAATGATCGAATAACGCAGTAATTCACGAATGCGCGCAGCGCATGAGTGAATTACAGCGTTTTTCGATCATGAGTTGAATATTTTCGATAATCAGAATCTAGGATTAGTTATTGTTTTTATTATATAGATCAGTTCTTGCATATTTAATGGTTTAATTTAAGATTCTTTTCATGAACTACGTTTTCGATGTTAATCCGCTGAGACGTTTACTTAACAACGACGTTGACAACGTCTATTGTGACGTCACTTCCTAGAGTGAAATTATGGAAAATAATTTCACAGTTAATTATCACTTTTAATTCACTGAGAAATTTCAATCTTTCACTGCAATCTATATAATAAATTTAAACTAACAAAAATAATTTTGACTACATCTCGTTTGGTTGATAAATCTGTTTTCCTTCTTCTTTGTTGGAATGCTTAGTTTGTAAAAGTAAAATCAACAATTTACCCCTACATATCATAAAATACAGTTATCGTAGCAATTTTTTGTGTGTGAAGTATCCAACTTAAAACATTCTTATTAATTTTTGGACTTCTGTAATCTTTTATGCTACTTTGTAACAAAATGCTGAATGTTAAAGTATGTTGAATTGTTATTATTTGGTGAAAAAAATAGTTAAAGAACATAATTGAGTCATAGTTATGAAAAAGAAAGGAAATGGGGTAAACGTCAAGGAGACAACATCCCATCTCCAGGTTTATACGACCCAAAACAAAGCATCTAACGGTCACCGTACGGTCTTCAACACAGTGATGAACCTCACCATATAGCAAGCCCTACATGGCCACAAAAAAAGTAAAAATGTGAATAAATCAATGGAAACAAACAACATCCAATAACCCAAATATCAAGAAACAGAAATTCTATAAGAAGACAAGGACAAGCCAATGACCAACATATTCCTGACTTGGGACAGAAGCAAAAATTGCGGTGGGATTACACTGGTTTTCTTGGATCCAAACCCTCCCCTATGTGTGGTGAATGGCTAAAAAATAAATACACAAAAAGAATCACAGTAAAAATCAAACTATAAAAAAGTCCAAAACATGAAGACAACACACACATAGTTCTACATTTAAGTTGCTTCTATTTGTCCTGTAATCAATCATGAATCTCTCTTCTTTTTTAGGTGCCTGTAATTTTGATAAGAGAACCCTTTGTACTTGGACAAACAGAAAAGACGATGACTTTGATTGGACCATACAACACAACGGTACACCAAGCAGGGGAACAGGTCCAACAAGAGATCATACATTAGGAAATTCAAATGGTTACTATGCTTATATAGAGACAAGCAGGCCACGGACAACTGGACAGAAAGCTTACTTACAGAGTGTAACTTTCCCGCCAAATACAGGAAGTCCACAATGTTTTAAATTCTGGTACAATATGAATGGTCGCACAATCGGAACTCTTAATGTTTATCTAGTTACAAATATAACAACGTCTTCCATGTCAAAACAAAAGCTATGGACACTGACAGGGAACCAGGGAACAAGATGGAATGCCGCTCAATTCATGATTCAAAGCTCTACTGGATTTCAAGTAAGTAAAATATAAAAAAAATTGCCAGAGTATAAAATTCTGATGTTCTCCTTTCAAATGCATTTATATTTGCTATATAATCTTCAGAACTTAGTAAAGTTGGGGATGGTGTCTTGTGTGAAAGGAATTAGAAATCTAAAAAAAATATGAAGAAGTTGACTTGAAAAATCAGGAGAAGATTAAACTCGAATGTAAGAAGGGAAATCTGCAATCTTGTTTTAGTTTCCTTACTGCGCATAACCTCTGACTTTACCCCTAGATCAATTGGAGTAGCCCAAGGTAATTATCAATGTTTCCAGGTAAACTCTTGTTTATAGGTCATTTGTGAGTAGAATTTGTCTTCACACTTTAGGAGTTTCATTTGCTACCAGAAATCTATCAAACTGATTAAACTACTTCAAAGGGATTAAAATGAAGAGAAAAGTTGGGGATAGTATCAGAGTTTTTTTTTCTATGGGTTATAAATCATTTGCATGAAATAGATTTTACTGGTCTTAATTTTATAGAACCTGACTGTATTCCTTTTATAACTTGCAAAATTAGAAAAAAAACATAGTGCCATCCTAAAAATATGAAGATTTAGGGAGCAATTTTTGGGAAGACTTATTTACAGTAAATTAATACCCAACCTGGCAATTTGCAGTCTAATTTTAAACAGATTTCCTTCTTTTTTCAGATAAAACCATAATGACATTACACCACTTTACTGTAAAAAGCTATTTTTTTGTATAAACATGTAATTAGAATATAATATCTATTCAGAATAAGAAATAAAGTCAAAAAAGTTTGATACCACCCCCAGGTATCACTCATTTGTATTGTCAAGTTTTCTCTCTGTATCAATCAACTAATCACTTTGAAGTTATTTAATCAGTTTGATAGAATTTTTGTAGGTAATGAAACTGGTCAGCTTGGATGGTCAGCTGTTTTTTTAAGATGTGTTCAGTATGAAACTTTTGAAACTTGAAACTTGAAACTATATTTGTAAATTTCTTCTTTTTTGGTCAACAGATTGTATTTGAGGGTGTTGTTGGTGGAGCAGTATTAGGAGACATCGCCTTAGATGATTTATTAGTGGTAAATGGACCATGTGGAACTTCACCATCAAAAGCACGTCCACCATCCCTGACAACAACAGTACCACCAACAACAGTACCAACCTCACCAGTCACGGCTACATCAAGTATGTCTTAGTATAAAATCATTTTGAAAAGTCAATTTTGCAATAGGGTCTGTAAATCTCGTCATGTGACCATCGAGAATTCATGATAAGATTGCAATTCGAAAACGTTTCCCGTCAAAAAATGACCTCAGAGGATTATGACGTACAGGTTTTTTTTTAAACGTCACATATTTTCGTTATAAATGTAACATCCGGGTACAATTTATGTGCCCAGAAGTTACAAAATTGAATGAGACTTACAGACCCTATTATCTTATACTAATTTGTTTTGAATTTTTCTGGACATACATAAATGTAGTTTTGAAAAAAAAAATTGTGGAAATTTTTGATTGTAAAAGTAGAAATGAAGAAAAATAAATGGAGTGCACATGCACATCCAGTTTTATACTATTTTTAAATCGTAAAAGACTTGTAGTATAAAATTTACAATGTATTTTATCAGTTTCTGGAGCTTTCAACTGTAACTTTGAAAGTAACACATGTGGTTGGTTACAAGCTCAAGGAGATACTAGAGGATTTGACTGGATAAGACATCAGGGGAGAACTTCATCAGCAAATACAGGACCATCAACTGACCACACGACTGGACGTTAGTAATTTTCTAAAATTTAATTTCAAATGTTGTGAAAAATCTATAATACTTTTAAGCATCTGCAAATTAATGGCTAGGCACATAAATTATAGAAAGCCTTTCTGTATTATTTTCAACTGATCTGTTTATGAAAAAAAAATGAAATTTTATTTTGATAAAATCTTTTTCAAAATCAGCACAATTTACTTTTTATTTTTGCATAATATTATCCAAGTAGAAATAGCCCAATTACTCAGTATTGGGTATAACATTTTCCAATTTTATCAAACAGAAAATTTTTAACCATCTCAAATTCTGCACCAAAAATTTAAGTCATATCACAGGGATGTGCTTCCGTAATTATACTATCAATGTACTATCGACTGAAAAATCACAAAGAAGGACACCATCTTGAGCCCCTCTGTAAGAGGTACAGGTCACTCATCAACTTTGAAATTCATCGTTATAGAATTTTGCCATTTCATTTTGTTATTTAACAAACTCATCGTTTTCAGATGGATATTACATGTACATCGAAACATCAGGTTCCCATCGTCCTGGTGATAAAGCGGACTTGGAGAGTCCCAAAGTCAATGCTGATCCTTCAACAAAATGTCTAAGGTTCTGGTATCATATGTATGGTGCTACAGTTGGACGATTGAATGTTTACCTAAGGGCTGGTGCAGGGTTAGGCCCAGCTATCTGGACAAGAAGTGGAACACAAGGAAATAAATGGAGACAAGGACAAGTGGTTGTCAATAAGACAACTGATTTTACGGTAATTGATAATCGATTTGAATTCTATGTAGTATTTTTTTTTTTTGCCCCCGCACCAAAATGTCGTTGTATACTGTAATATTGAAAAAGAAAGGAAATGGGGTAAATGTCAAGGAGACAACATCCCATATCCAGGTTAAAACAACCCAAAACAAAGCATCTAGTGGTCACCGTACGGTCTTCAACACAGTGAGGAACCTCACACCATATAGCAAGCCCTAAGTGGCCCAAAAAAGGTAAAAAAGTGAATAAATCAATGGAAACAAACCACATCCAATAACCCAAATATCAAGAAACTGAAATTTCATAAGAAGACACGGACAAGCCAGTCACCAACATATTCCTGACTTGGGACAGGCGCAAAAATTGCAGTGGGGTTAAACTTGTTTTCTTGGATCCAAACCCTCCCCCTATGTGTGGTGAATGGCTAAAAAATAAATACACAAAAAGACTCACAGTAAAAATCAAACTAGAAAAAAGTCCAACTTATCAAGACGAGTACCCTTACAATGAATTACATAAAACATGAAAACAATACACACAGGTACTGTCCGGACAAATGCTCGCAGTTACTGACAGCTAGCTAAGGACATAATTTCTGTTGACTAAGATATAAAGCCTTCTTACATATGAAACTTCAATTGAAATACTTCTAAATAGATTGGTATAACAACATCATCAATTATGAAAGAAGAACATGATATTGTGCAATGCCAAATACTGCCAATATGAAAAATTGTACTATATAAGACTTTGTAATAATCTAATTTTCTATAAATCATTTAGGAAGACATATTTGTGTAAATATCCCATTACCTAAATTGCATTAAAGTTACGAACTGTAAATGAATCATTTGAAAATTGTGTCATCCCTTGAACTGTGCAGGCCATTCTTCTAAAAAATCACCTGGATAACGGTAAAATGATTGTATATTTGTAGATCAGATACCATTAATGTTTTACTGTGAAGGGGATAATTTTTGATATGATTTTATTTTTCTCTATTTTAGCTAGTATGTTAAATCAATTAAAATATTCCTAAAAATTGTTTTAAATCTAAAAGGTTTTTTTTTAGGTCAGTCAAAATGCAAATTTAAAGACTCGTGAACAAGTTTAGTTTAAAAAATTAAGTCTTTACAGTGTATGAAGGAATCTGTTCATGATTGTAGGTGGTATTTGAAGGTGTAAGAGGAAGATCATATTCTGGAGATATAGCCATTGATGATGTTTCTATTAAAACAGGGGATGATTGCTCAGGTAATGAATTTTAATATTCTATTGACAAAAGAGAAATTTGTGTAGAGTTATGACTGAAATGAATACTATGGTAGGCAGAACTTCATATTGTTCAAATTTTGAAAAAAAATATATATAAGAAAATAAAGATAATCTTAACACATATCAAAGCTTATCAAAACAGTTGGTTCAGAGAGCATTGAAAGTAAAGTTTTACTGTATCCTATACTTGGTTTAATAAGTGGCATAAACTCATTATTTTCAAAAAATATGTTTTTGTAGGTAACACAGGAACTGGACCACCAACATCATGTAACTTTGAAGATGCTTTGACAAAATGTCAGTATTCTCAGGACACTACAGATGATTTTGATTGGACAAGAAAAACAGGTGGAACAACAACTAGAAATACAGGGCCATCTGCTGACCACACATACGGAACAAGATTAGGTATGTTTCAGTTGTATCATGAAATTCATATAAAACATGAAAATGTGATTTTAAAAATACATCTACAATGGCTAAGAATCTATTAAATAGTAGCAACTCTTTCAAACAGACATAAAGCTCAGATTCATCATAAATTGAAATTAAAACTGAAAATATGAACGTCAGAAAATTAAAAACAGAAAGACTAATGAGTTAAAGGGCTATTGATGTTCTGCATGTACGTGCTTTTCTTTATGGTAAAATGGTTTTATAATTGTTTTTCTTTTTTAATTCAGGGCATTACATGTACATTGAAGCCTCAGTACCAAGAAGGCCTGGTCAGAAAGCCCGTCTGCTTACTGGAGTATATTCTCCAGTTCAAAGTGCCCAATGTCTGACTTTCTATTATCACATGTATGGAAGTAATATTGGATCTCTGAATGTCAAGGTTAGCTCAAACTCTTTTCATAGATATTTTGCAGAACATGTGTGTATTTCAATTGTATGAGGCATATTTAGTGAAGAATAAATTATATTTTGAAAAATGAAAAAAAGAATCTATGTTACAAAAAAAAGTACTACCAGTCATGAATAAGGGTAGAACCCAAACCTACTGGATTATTTATGCATTTACTTGTATATGTGTTAATTTATTTATATATTGTGAACAACTATTGTTTAGTTACATATAATTATGCAATTAAAAAGATATTTCTTGTTTTTAGTTGAGGGTAAATAATGCATTTGGAGGCAATCTGTGGACAAAGTCTGGTAACCAAGGAAACGCCTGGAATAAAGCAACAGTAACTCTACCTGCCCGATCCCTTACACAGTCATATCAGGTAATAAAAGATAATATTACATTGTAAAATAATATCATTAGCAATCAGAATTACATTTCTTAACAAATTATTTTTGACAGTGATTGTTTTAAAAGTTTGATACTTTTAATGAAAATGCACAGCACTGTAGAAATAAAGTCTAAAACAGGTAAATGAACAACTTTCAATGATGAGAGAATCAACTACAGAGAATGTTTACATACTTCTGTTTGATTTTAGGTGGCATTTGAAGGAGTTAGAGGTAATGGTTACCTGAGTGATATTGCCATTGACGATGTAACAATTACAGCAGGCTCCTGTGCCTCCTCAGGTATGATCATATAACTCATTATAGCCTATGAGAATGTAAGGCTGTCATTATAAGGCCTGTAAAGGTCATTCAGTTTGGAATTTCTGGGTACAAATTTGAATCTGTAATTTGCATTTTGTTTGAAATATTTGATGTTTTAATCCAAATTTAAAAGTCATAATCTTCAAGTGTCATTTCTAATCAATAAACACTCCAAATTGCAATTTTATTTAGATTCCAACAAACCATTGTAAATGACCAGATTTTTAAGACTAGAAAAAAATCATCTTCATGAAAGTGTTTTACAACCTGAACATCTGATTTGTTGGAAATGCTAATCCAGTATTTTTACAGTGCAAAATTGAATCATCTGTGAAATACCAGGACAGAAATAGATATTTCTGTCCTGGCATTTCACAGACAATTGTTTGATATACAAATGCAAATATGCAAATTAATATTTGTATACAGTATCACATTTTCTATTGACAGGTACATGTAGTTTTGAGAATGGATTGTGTACTTGGAAGAATCTACAGCAGGTTGATGATTTTGATTGGGTTCAGAGGTCAGGGGGCACTACCTCAGGCAGAACTGGACCATCTTCAGATCATACTCTTGGAAACAGTAGAGGTAAAGGAGAAACATACTTTATTGTCAAAACAATGTAGGATGATAATTAGCATATTGAAATTTCAAGACATGACACAAAAATCAAATATAGAGAAGGATTTCTTTCATTTAGTAATTGTCAAAATAAAATCAGCTAGTCCCCAAAGTATAGCTGAAATTGTACTTGCATTTGAATAATAGAGTACTTAACTGTCTTGACGTAGCAGATGCATGAAAGGTCTCTGGAAATGAAAAAAAAATGATACAGTAGGATTAATAATTTAATTTCTATCAAAATCAAAGATTGTGGTGAATTTCAGTCATTTAAGAAATCCTCCCTTTTAATTTATTGCATCATTCATTGATCTCCTTACAAGAATTCAATCATTTTTTATTCCACTCTTTACTGCTCGATATAGAATTTATACATTCATCTTTGCTCTGCCTTATGTAATAAGCTTTCATACTGCCAACACTTAAAATACATCTTAGAAAAAGGTAACACACTTTGAACCGATGATAAAGGTACATGACATAGAGAAAGATAAACTTGAATTTATCATATGCATGTATTCTTTCAGACAATCAACTGTTTATGAAGAATGTACTTATATTTACAGGCAAATATATTTATCTTGAGGCATCAGCACCTAGAACTCAGGGAGACAGGTGTTGGTTACAAAGTCAGACCACCGCCCCAACAAAGGGTTCCTGTGTCAAGTTTTGGTACAGTATGTATGGTAGTAACATCGGAACTTTGAATGTTTACGCTGTTTATTCCACTGGTGGTAATCGGACATTGTGGACACTGAGTGGAGACCAAGGCAACACATGGAAGAGTGGACAAGCCCCTGTAGCCTCGGGAGTTTCATTTAATGTAGGTGTCTTGTACTGGAGAAGTTTATTTTGTTTTAATAATTGCATATCACTACTGAATTTGTTTGCTACTGTTCAATTATTCCTTTAATTTTTATGTTACAATATATGTAACTAATTGCCAAAGCAGTTTGATAATACCAAAACCAGACTTGTTGGCAAATTCCTTCATTATGGCAAAATCAGAGAAGTAATAGTGCAAAATAAGGCACACTACAAAAGGTATAATAATGCCAAAATAAGACACATTGTCGAGCTTATTCCTTGATAATGCAGAAATTATACATACTGCTGAAGTCTTTGATAACACCAAATCTAAACATATTTTCAAATTAATGAAGGGAAGATAACAGGAAACACTTACAATGGCTGAACATTACAATCACATGTCACAATCAACCAGGGAACTGCACAAGAAAAACAATAAAATGACAAAAAACAAACATAGATAACGATAGGAACTCGGGATAGCCAGACTTGGTCCCGGCACTGGCAACAGCCAGCGGTAGGGTTAAACCGGTTTATGGGTACCCAAACCTCCCCTTTCTCTATCCTGTTTCCCTATAGTATAATAAACATACAAATAAAACCCAACACAGGTAGACCACTAACTCTAACACCACAATCTTGAAAAGGAAAGAATAGACAAAACGTAATTTAGACAGATGGGTCGAGGAGTGCTTGCCGCTAAACTGCCGGCTAGCTCATGGAGCCTAGTCTGCTGGTAAAACACTGTCACACTACAGAATAATAATCAAACTCAAAACTTCCCAAAGGGTTTGGTAAAGAATCATCATGGATTTCAGTAGACATCAAAGCCTTTGATAATGACAAAATCTAAAAACTGCCCCAGCCCTGGGTAAACATCTCCAAAACCATTCATAATGCTGAAATAAATGGTAAAATCAGACACATTGCTGAAATCCTTGATAATATAAAAAGAAATACACATTATGGTTGGAACTCTTGATAATGCAAAAATCAAACCTATTTTGCAAATCTTTGATACTACTGAAATTTGGCTGTAAAAATTATGATTTAACCAGATTTGTGGATACTGTTTCTAGATGAAATATTGTAATTTACTTGTCCATGAAAAGTAATTCAGAAATAATGTTCGATTTATATTTTTTTACAGATTATTGTAGAAGGAGTCAGAGGAAATGGATATGCTGGAGATATAGCTTTAGACGATTTAAGTGTGACATCCTCACCCTGCGGAGGTAATGTATAGCTTTAAATCCTCACATGCCCTCTTAAACAAAATATTTCTAGAATATTGGTATTTAAACACATTATATAAGAAAGGTAAAAATTCTTCTTAAGTAAAAGTTTGTGTCCCTAAGACTTTATAGTATGACCATTGTCAAGGCAAGGTCATTTTCATGTCTTATGACTTTTTTTCTCTTGAGTAATCATATATTGGGATAGGGAAAAAAAGAAGGGGTTTCCTGCAGAGACATTGGCTGTAGATCTTAGGTGATGATTCACCATTAATATGTGTCAAAATTGAAAATAGTATTTTTACAGTATTTGAAAGGTTTTTTGTATATGAATTGGATAGCTTACACTCCAGCTTCATTTTGCTCACTGCTAAAAACTTACTAATCAGTTAAGCGATACCAGTATTTCTTTGACCTACAATAAAAGCTCTATTTAAAAAAAATTTGAGACAGGATAATTCTACATGAAGTTTAAATTCAATTTTCATTGCAGTTCAACCTACCAATGCCCAGCCAGCAAACCAAACGGGTACTATACCACCAACAGCCACAACAGGAGGCACCACACAGGGTAAGATCAACAGTATTTGTGCTCTATCTCTAATTGCTTAACCTTCAATTGTTCCTTAGACATGGAGGCAGTTCGATCAATAACTATTGTTTTTGTCCATACGAGGGAAATCCAGATCAGAATAAGGAGTGACCAATGAAATCCATGGAAAGATCAGTCTGTGACGTCACACTTTAACTGTGGTTTGATAAGAGTCAAGTGGACTATTACTCTTGTTTGACAAGACATGCGCAGTTAACCATAACATTGCATAATCTTCAGGTACAATAGTGAGTTCGATCTTGCTATTGTTGAACAGTAGTTACTATTGTTGTGGATCGAACTGCCTCATGATAATTCTATTATCACTGCACTTAGCTGATACGAACATATTATTGTCAATCTCTATGGAACGTTAAAAACAGTGTATTAATATCATGTGTTGTGACATTTGGTGACAAAAATAATCTCAAGAATGGAAGCGATATACAATGTATTTAATAAAAAATAATGTATTTAACCAACAAATTATTTCAGTGGAAAAGGAAACATTTATCTGATATATATCAATAAAAGAATTAGCAATAAAAAACACTATTAGTAAATTGTTTTTCTCAGATGGATTTCTCAACTCGTATTGTATCTCGTGCTATTGTGCACTCGATGCATTACAAGCAGAGAATTCCATTCTCAAAAACAAATTGCTAAAAGTATATACTTATCAGTTTAAGTTTTGAATGGTTTCAAGAATTATTTGAAATAAAAGGATGATTGTTGCATTTTTAATATATAGAATTTTCATTTCTTTCCTAATTTTCAGTAAAAGTTTTAACTTGAAGAGGTTAATATGAAACTATATGATAAAGAAATTTTAAACCAACTTGCATGTGTTCCAAAAAAATTAAATGTAAAAAAAATAAAAGACAAAGATAAAAACAAACAAACAAAAGCAGAAACATAGAAAAAGGGAAAAAACAATTTTTGGGGAAAAAAATAAAAATCCCCCATTAAATTTTATTCTCCATTTTTTTCAATAGCTCCAGGACAGTTTAGTTGTTCCTTCGATTATGGACCTTGTGGATGGACCCAAGACAAAACAGATGTATTTGACTGGACCAAACGAAGTGGAGGTACACAAACAGTAGGAACTGGTCCAAGAGCAGACCACACCTCAGGAAGTAAGGCATTATTAATTGATATATTTTCTTACCTTATTCGATTCTCATTCTTTTCCCCTTTACAATGTCTCATTTACTGCTGAATTTACATTATATTATTTTTATTGGTCTTTTCAATAAAAAGCAGACACATCTAATATGGGACTTCTGAGTCATGTCACTCCAGAAGCATTTTTATGTATTATGCGAGGGAATCACTGATTAATTAACACTGTTGAGCTAAGGATGATTAATATTTGATCTATTTGTAGTGCTTCAGGTTAATTGTTTTTTTGTCAATTAAAATTTAGTTCAATAATTGTCATGTAGGGAAAATTATAAGTGCACTTCAATTTCATAAATAGTGTGTTTTTAGGTGGTATATATATTTATTTCAATATGTCAGGGATCCAGTTATCCGTCTTACTGGTATTTGAGGAGATCATTTCTGCCTTCAATTACACGAGAGTTCCTATCTAGAAAGTCCCATATTATATTTTGCATATGTTCAATATGTACTTTATTCTTCTCTATTTTTATGCCCCCCGCCGCTAGGCAGCGGGGGCATTAAGTTTTACCCTTGTCTGTCTGTATGTCTGTCTGTACGTCTCTCCATATGTACATCGATACGTACGTCCAAAATTTTTGTCAAAGATTTCTCAGCTTGTGTATGCAGGAATGATTTGATATTTGGTTGGAAGCTTTGCTATGATGAGTTGTACCAAGTCTCCCATTTTCAAGTCTGTCGCTCATCTACTTCCTGTTTGCCGATATATATCTGTGTGGCGGGGGCATCCGTGTCCCAGGCATCTGTGTCCCATTCACACATTTTCTTTAATTTATTTTGAACATTTCAGAAAATTCTATGAAAAAAAGTATAATTATGCTTAAATCTTTTGAATTAATTATTACTTTAATTATTACTTTAATTATAATGATAATGCACATACAAAGGATAATATCACTCACAGAAGACTTTTTTCCAGGTGGCTCTTATTACTACATAGAATCATCCAGTCCACGTAAACAAGGAGATATAGCAAGATTTATTAGTCCCCAACAGATAGCTTCAAGCACCACTGGTCCCATGTGTGTCTCTTTCTGGTATACTATGTATGGTTCTCACGTTAACAGGCTCAATGTTTATTTGAAGTATGGAAGCAGTTTAGGATCACCAATTTACTTCAGACAGGGTTCACAAGGTCAGCCTTGGAAACAGGCACAGATAACTATTCAACCTACAGCACCATACAATGTGAGTAAAACAACTCTTATAAAATGTGTAGGTTATCAGGCCAGTTTTTGAAAATTGGACTGATTCAGAAATGACACGGCATTATGGGATTGTCATTGTTCTGCACATATTTTATTGGAGTATGTCACGTTAGTACAATACAATGTCATTTAAAAGGATGGAAGTTGAATTTCTGAATTGGTCCTTTGGATAAATACAGAAGGCTTTTTGTTGTTAAATTTTATGGATTAAGATTAATTTTTTTTTTCTTTCATGGGGATGGTCTTTTAACATTATTCTTTTACAGTGTATTTTATGTGGACTCCTTTGTTTAGATAAATAATCAGCAGGAGTGTCTAATATGTTCAGAATATTCTTATATTATAAGTTTCAAAAACTGAAGTTTAAGAAATACATGTTACTTTTTTCAGATTGTGTTTGAGGGAATAACAGGAATCAGTTACCGTGGTGATATAGCTATAGATGATGTGAAACTTGTTCAAGGACCTTGCAACAGTAAGCCTTATTGTTAAATCTTATCATTGTAGTGAAAATTTTCATGATTTAAATTTGTTAACCCTTTTCCTTTATATAGACACCTTTTGACACCTTTAGCTCCCCTTTTCAGGGCTATAGTAGGGTGCTGTATAAGGCTTTAGGATGAGGATATGGGCTAATTGAAAAAATATGACTTGGCCAAAAAACTGAGTGTTTTTCAGGTGTGGCTGGGGACTAAAAAGATATGTCGGGGGGTTCCAGAGTGGGGGTGTGCCCCCTTGCTGTAAAGCTAGTGTTAGGGCCATACATACTTGCTAGATAGCCTAGCCTATAGCTCATAAGGTGGAGTTTTGGATTTTTGGGAGTTGCTGGCTGTAGTAATCACTACAGATTTTAAAAAAATTTTGAAACCTGAATTTGGAGGGCAAAAATTGTAAAAATAAACACATTTTTTGGTTCCTTTGAGGCTCCTGTTGTCTCCATGGCAACAAGGAACCAGGTTGTGAAAGCATTTTTCTGAAGACATTAGGCCAGTCTGTTCTTTCACCAAGTATGAACCCTCTGGGTTGAATTTCAAAGATACTAGAACATTTTGATTTTCTAGCTCAATTCAGAATGGTCAAAAAATGACTTTTCAGCCAAGCATCAGAAAGGAAAGGGTTAAATTTAAGCATTCTGTATCACATATTATCTGTGGGAATTTTAGTAACAGAAAGTTGATCAAATGAATAAAGGAGGTGTTTTCAGTGTGATTAATAAAAAATTTAATAAACAGTTTCTACTGATTTTGAATTTTACATGTTCGAAACCAACAGTAACATTTCTACATAATCTATTTATAGCTGCCAGTAACCAACCAGCAACCTGTAATTTTGAAAGTACAAACATCTGTGGGTATACACAAGATAAAGCTAGGGATGTATTTGATTGGAGGAGAGCAAGTGGGTCAACAGGGTCAAGGGGAACAGGACCTTCAAATGATCATACCTATGGAACAAGAAACGGTATAACTTTCAATTATATGTTCATGTGCATCATCTCAACTCAGTTAAATTTTATAAGAATCTAGGGATATTTATCTGACTGCTTCGTATGAAAAAATTTCACATTTAAAAGAAAGCCAAAAACATAAGGTGGTTGTCTCAATATTTTGTCAATCATATAAGTCGCATATTGCATTTTCATTTGAAAATTTACTGTACTAAATTTTTGTTTCGTTATGAGGTCATTTTAGAAAAAGCTGCCAGAATCTATAAACAAACTTCTTTAAACCATAATTTACACTAACTTTAGGTCACTACATGTACATCGAGGCATCAGGCAGAAGGGCAGGCAATAATGCACTCTTATTATCTCCACCTTCGGCATCACCTGTTACTGACCTGTGTGTGGAATTCTGGTATAACATGTATGGCACACAAACAGGAACACTTAATTTGTATATCAGGTCAAATGGTAACCAAGGCAACCCAGTTTGGACAAAACAAGGTTAGTTATTATATACAAATAGAAACAATTAATTTGTATGTAATGACAAATGGTAACCAAGGCAACCCAGTTGGACAAAACAAGATAAGTCATAACACACAAACAGGAACACTAAATTTGTGTACAATGTATTAGGACAGATGGTATCCATGGTAACCTAGTGTGGACAAAACAAGGCAATTAAAGTTACACTAGCAATCAAGTTGGTTGGAAATATCATTATACATGTAATTATAAATCAAGTTACTGTAAAAGATTAAAATGCAAAAAACAGCATTTCATTTCTTTTTAGCTCAATTTCTAGGCCTTCAGTACATCTCGGAATGCTTGCATAACAATACCTTTGTTGAGAACTCAAAAAGAATGTTTTACAATTTAATCTTAAACATGTAAAACAATCTCAAAAACTAAAACAAGATTTGATTTTCACTTTGATGTGGGCAGTTTTTGTAAATAGTAATTTTTTTTTATCAAAGGAAACCAAGGTAACAGATGGATTAGAGCACAACATGGCATCACGAAGAATACTCCTACCTTCCAGCTAGTATTTGAGGGAATCACCGCAAATGGTTACCGTGGAGATATTGCTATTGATGACGTCAATGTTAAACAAGGCACATGTGGATCAACCCACCCTGGTAATATTCATTAAATGAGACTTGAAGCAGACATTGTTTGGACTGATTATTAAGTCTGTAACCACTATAGCTTTGCCTGCATTTAATTTCCGCTATGTTAAAAGTTGATAATCTAGCACGAAAATTAGCCTCTGTGTCAATTTCACTGCCCTTCAAATGAATTAGATAAAACAGTAAGATACAAACTATAAAAACAGCAAATATCTCTCTGCTTTGTTATACAACGAAATACGAACAAAAGCTTACTCGAAAATAACCCCATATATATAGTACTATGCTTGAAACAAATCAATTGACTGAGTGCTTTAATACAAAGAAATAAAATGGCAAGGTAAAAAAACAGGACAGTGAAATGTCACCTAGGTTTG
Source organism: Modiolus philippinarum (assembly GCA_002080025.1). Lineage (NCBI taxonomy): Eukaryota > Metazoa > Mollusca > Bivalvia > Mytilida > Modiolidae > Modiolus > Modiolus philippinarum. The sequence goes on from MJUU01070411.1 coordinate 56,820, forward strand.
TAATTCACTTTTTTTTCTCTCTATCCATTGCATACAAATGTGCATAGAATTTTATGTGGATTCAAAATTTTACATTAGGCCATACAAAAATAATGATTAGATTCTCAGGCCATTTTTCTGAAAAAATGATGAGGCAGGGAGGGAGAAGATTTTTATTTTTATTGGTTCAAAATCATGATGAGGCATCTTTTTACATTACTGAAATGCCCAAAAAGTGATGAGGCAGGTGATTTTCCTTTTTTTTTATTTGAAACTTGAATAAAAAAGTAAAATTAGTTCCCAGAAAAGAGATGAGGCAGGGGTCTGAGAAGCTAATGTATTTTTTTATTTTGCCTTAGATTTTCAATTGTATACATAAAAAAATTGAACACACACAAAGAATTCAAGATATATGATATAAGGAAAAATTTGAATTACTGGTATTTCTGACCTTTTTGACAGATATTATTGAAACATTATCATGATGATATGATACAACAACACTTTTACAGATTGATGCATAGTTATATCCAAACTGAACACATTGAAACAGAAACACATCAACACATTGACACCATAAAGTTTCAGGTCAGGGTTTGTTTTGGGGATATTGGTAGAGTTAGGGTTGGGTTAGGGTAGGGTTATATTTAAGATGATCCCTAGCATAATTATTTTAACATGTACATAAGACAGTAAAAAAATGTAACTTTACTCACAGGTAATTGTAATTTTGAGTTGGACCTCTGTTCATGGAGTAACTTACATGGTGGAGATAATTTTGACTGGGTTAAAGGAAGTGGAAAGACTACATCTGCAGGAACTGGACCATTAACAGATCACACACAAAATAACAGTACAGGTAATCATTGGTCAATTTTAGAAAATTTATTTTCAGACATGTAGTTGTACACAATTCTATATTTCTTTATTTTGGTTGTTATTACGATCTTTAACTTTTAACTTTACCCCACACTTACACATGATCAAAATAAATATACAGTCGAAATTGATTGACTCAAACACCCAAGGGACGGATGATAACAGTTTTAGCCACAGGGGTGTCTATTTATTGAAGTCAAATTATGGCTAAACTTTAAGAAGGGACAACAAAAAAAGAATCAAAACATCCGTGGTGTTTGAGCTATTGTAGTTTGCTTAAATTACTTTTTTTTTACAAATTTTTTCCATAGATATAGCATTTATCTGAAATCTGATTTATTTTTACATCCTTAAGTTAATTTTCATTTAGTTTGTTTTGGAAGTGAAGAATTTGGTTAGAGTGGTAGTGTCACAAATTTAAGTGTATGAACAATCAAATTCACATTCAGTATTTTGTCTCTGAATGACCTCACATTTGTCTCCAAATAAACTTTTTACGTCATGGAACAATGTAATATTTTCTTCATTTTTATGCCCCCAGACCGAGGTTTGGGGAGAAAATGTTTTTGTCCCGTCTGTCTGTCTGTCCATGCGTCCTAAACTTGGGCATATGTAGTGTTTCACAAACACATCTTGTTTGGAATAGTGAATGTCACTTATTTTGAACATTTCAAGATTTATATTCATTTTTATACCCCGTCACACGAAATGACGAGGTATTATGCGATACCCTCAGTTGTGTGTCCGTCCGTCCGTCTGTTTGTCTGTGTGCTCTCCGAAGGTTTCCGACTGATAACTTGTGAACACAAGGACTTCAAACTTGATTACAAGTTGTTAACCACAAAACTCAGGTCAAATTTGATTTTGGGTTCAGAGGTCCAAAGGGTTCTGGAGTTATGCCCCTTGAAACTTTGAAATTTTGCGAATTTTAGAGTTTCCAACTAATAACTTGTGAATGAAATAGCACAAGGTCTTCAAACTTGGTATGTAAGTTGTTTACCAATACCTCAGGTCAAGTTCAATTTTGGGTTCAGTGGTCCAAGGGGTTCTGGAGTTATGCTCCTTGAAACTTTGAAATTTTGCGAAATTAGGGTTTCCGTCTGATAACTTGTGAAAGAAAAAACACTAGGTCTTCAAACTTGGTATGTAAATTGTTTTTCAAAAAACTCAGGTCAAGTTTGATTTTTGGTTCAGAGGTCCAAGGTGTTCTGGAGTTGTGCCCCTTGAAACTTTGAAATTTTGCAAATTTTAGGGTTTTGTACTGATAACTTGTAAATGAAATTACATATTGTCTTCAAACTTGGTATGATAATTGATCACCACAAAACACAGTCCAAGTATAATTTTTGGTTCAGCAGTACACTTAGCTCCTGAGTAATGCCCCTTTTAACTTAAATTTTGTGAAATGTGGCGGGGTATCATATAATGCACCATTACTATTTTCCTTGAAACACGTGTACAGCATAACTAAATTAAGGAATTAATTAATGAGGAATTAATTTCAGAAATGGCCATACAGCTCATTAAAATTATTGTAGTTGGAGTTAACATATGTGTTATGGTCTCATGTTCATTTACTCCATATCCTTTCATAAAATAACTGTTCAATATGCAACTTCAGTATCTTTTGTATTTTAAAAATGTTTTTCAGGCAAATACTTGTACATTGAAAGTTCAGCACCAAGACGTCCAGGTGATTTAGCTGTTCTTCAGAGTGCCATGTTCCCTCCTGCAACCGGAATGTGTTTCTCCTTTTGGTATCACATGTATGGAAACACAATAGGAACATTAAGAGTTCTATTACAAATGGCTGGCTCTAATGCTACATCGATATGGGAGTTGAATGGTAACCAAGGTAACAGATGGTCCCAGGCTCAAGTTCCAGTTTCAAGTTCAAATTCACAGTGGCAGGTAATAAAGTAGATTGTTCTGTGGATTTATGTAATATGTTGATTATTGTCATATGAAAAAAAATTAGAAGAATATCAGCTTCCCTTATTTGAAATATAAAAGTTCTTGAATTTAGAAGATTCAAAAGATAAAACAAATACTGTTTAGTTAACATTTTAAAGAGAAAAAATGTTTAGACAAGAAATGAAAAACTATGAGGCAACGGTTTGAATGTATCTTAAACAAATAAAATTTCAGAAAACATGTATTTACAAAACAATATGTACCTTTTTGAACAAAAAATGGAAGTAACAATATTCCACATGTTGATATATGTGTAATAATGATAACTCTTTTTCAGTATACAGGCTACTGATTTATAAAACATCAATCAATCAATTAATCAATCAATCAGAATACAAGAAAAATGAAATAATGATATTTAAACTGGAATTTAATTTTTGTTATTGCTGGAATAGATTTTAAATTTATACTGTTTATATGAATATTTTTAGATATTAATGGATGGTATCAGAGGAAACGGTTACCAAGGAGATATAGCTATAGATGACCTGACATTCACCCAAATTAATTGTCAGATAATGCCAAGTCAGGCTGTGCCTACTACACCAGCACCATCTACAACACAATCTGTTTCATTTGGAGTTACACCACGTATGTTTTTTCTTGAAATTACTTTGCCATAGAAAAAAATCTACCCAATTGAACACAATCCAAAAGATATAGACCACTTTCCTGTTTCTGTTTATGAATGAATTTTTGTGATTGACCAGTGTCAATCTGTGCACAGCACGTTATTGAACAATGTGATTTAAAAAAATCTTTATTGTGACGTCAAAAATTTGACAGGAAAATTCACCTGCTATAAACTCATCTATTTTCACTTCATTTACATTTCTGGATTTGATGAAATTTCAATGTATAGTAATTTTATCCCAATTATTCACTTTATACAGTAGTTTTTTTAGTTATAAGGCCACTCTTACTACAAATAATGTAGTTAGAAATTATATGTTTTGGCCTTTCAATGTCATGAGTGACTTTATCATGAATGGATCACTGAACAAATTAAGGATGATATTTAGATAGTCACCCCAAAATGCTGTGCAATAGATGTTCAGGAAAGGGTTGGCAGTCAACATGTTTTTGTTCTTCACACTTTGTACAACAGTGGAACCTTTTTTAATCTAACAAAGTGAGGGATTACAGAATATGCCGATTTACACCTCTTTTCCAAACACTTGGTAGAGGAGGGCGAAAATATTAACCTAACATTTGGACTAAATTTTTATTTTCAACAGAATGTGAGAAAACTTGTACATCAGCTTGGGCAGGTTCCACAGTGCTTTTCAAGATGTACTGTGTTTCAATGTCTCAATAAATCAGTTATATACAGTAGAACTTTGATGGCTCGAACTGCAGTAACTGGAACACCTTGGATGTATCAAAACACATGTTGTTCGATGGCTCAAACTGCAGTAACTGGAACACTTTGGATGCATCAGACACTTGTTGTGGTCCCTTAGTTCAAGTTTTAACATAGTTAAACCTTGAACAATTGTTTTGCTCGAACTTCATTGGTCCCTAGGGTCTTCAAGCCATTGAAGTTTAGCTGTATATCAATTACTGTGCTTATCCAAAATGCTTTTACCTCTCCCAATAGGTATTGTGCTACCAATCTACCAAATTGGTAACACAATTGGGATGAAAGAGGAATAGGATTGCTGAACCAATCTTACAGTTTTACAACTCAACTGTTGCTATCAAACTATAAAATTGGTTGAACAATTTGCAAAGTTGATACTCACCTCTGGATATCTTCTTAAACTTTATTGTCAATTTATGAAAGAAAACTGCCCTTGTATACCATGAAAATTTTCTTGGTATAGGGAAATTCTTATCTTTACTTTTGCAAATAGTCTTCATCACTTTTCATTATCTTTGTTATGAACACAAAAACAATCTTATAATACCATATCTGACAAGTTTTCATATTTTTCATCTGAATTTATATTATGATAAACGTTTTTGGGAAGAAAATGTGAAACTACTGTTTTTATTATGGGAGATAATTATATCTTATTTATGACCTCCCTTGCTCATTTTTTCATTTTTTCCATTTTTACCAAGAAATGATATAAAATGATATTTTTTTAATGAGCATACACCAAGCAACACAAAAAATTAATTATTAACTGAAAATAGACTGTAAAACGAAATATTTGGCATTTTCAATTTTTTCTATGCAATTCCTGAAAACTGAATTGCCCTATGTAAATAAACTCACTATTTAGTTTATATATCTGAATCTGTCACCACACACCAATCTTATGTGGTAAGTATCAACTTTTCAAATTGCTAAACCAATTTTACAATTTGATTGCATCAATTGAATTGTAAAATTGTAAGATTGGTTCAGCAATCTTTTACTTCTTTCACTCCAGTTGTGTTACCAATTTGGTAGATTGGTAGCACAATAGCAACTGAAAGAGGTAAAAACATTTTGGATAAGCACAGTAACACTTTACAATTACTGATACTTCTCATTCTTTACTTTCAATTTCAGCAACCTTCAATTGTAACTTTGAGACCGACTTTTGTGGTTGGACACAGGACACTAAAACTGATAACTTTAATTGGTTGAGATATCGTGGATCCACAAGATCCTCTGGGACTGGACCACCAACAGATCATACATCTGGCAGTATGTATTGTGCAATTAATCTTAGAGAAAATCTTTTCAGTACAATTTTAACTAATTGTATTAAAATCATAGGTTTTAAAAACAGTTTTAGAGAAAAAAAAACAAACCCGTAAACTGATTTTGTTTGTGGAAAATCAGTAATTTTCAAATTAATAATACTTGAAAATCATTTAAAAAGAAATTTGTAACACTGTCTCATTGATTTCTGAAAAAAGTCAAAATAAATGCCATACATGTTATATAAAATATTCATCTCCATTTTATTTTGATTTTTTCAAAGCAAATGGATATTATATATACATTGAAACATCTGCACCTCGTAGACCAGGTGACAAGGCTCGTCTGATAAGCCCTTCAATCAGTGGAAACTTCCCTCAGTGTGTCACATTCTACTATCACATGTATGGCGTCCATGTCAACGCCCTGAATGTATATCTGTCTGCTGGTACCAACACAAATCTAACATCACCTGTCTGGTCAAGGAAAGGAACCCAAGGAAACCAGTGGAAGATGGGACAATTCCAGATAAGGGGAGATGCATCAACAGCAACAGTTACTAATGTAAATATTTTCTGTATCAGAATTTTTCTTGCTACTGTAAATGTGGAAAAGGGGGGGGGCAATTTTTGCGATTTTTGTCGTCAAGAAAAATCTGTGAAAATATTGCCAACGCTAATATTTTGGTTGTGAAGTCTTGTGTGTAAGAGCAATACTACATGTATTATAAAATTTGAATGTCTTATAACCCAAAAATTATTCCCTCACAAAATGTTATCCAACAAAATCGAGCAAATAACAAAATATCTATGTTTACAGTATCTTTTATTTAGTAAGATTATTTCCTTTAATTTTGTTAAGATAATTATGCATTTGTATGCAGTTAGAGACATTTTCAATTTTGAGTGCTTCAATGAAGAAAAAACGCTTTTTGTATGCAAATTTTTAGCTGTTAGTACACATTTTATATACATTGTATATTTGCAGGTTGTAATTGAAGGTGTCAGAGGAACTGGTTATGCAGGAGATATAGCTGTCGATGATGTTTCACTCACAGCAGGAAGCTGTTCTAAAGGTAACAAATTAACAATTCTAATTTTATCCTGAAGTCCAGTTCCACTGTTTTCATTATGAAATCTGTTGCCGTGGTGGTTTAGTTCAGTAGATGCTAATATTAAATACAGATACAAAACTTTTTTATTAAATGAGCAATGAAAGTTTATTTTAAAGAGTTTATAAACACCAAATATAAACTCTGACTTTCACTGAAAAACATCGCCTGCTATCTCTATTGTGAATGTCTCATTTACAAACTGACAATCTTCTCCAAAGTTAATTGCTAAAACAATTAATATAAGCATAAATACAGTGAAACCTGTCTAAACCGTTCCCCTTTCGGACTTGAGATTTTGTTTGGTTTAGACAGGTATTTGGTTTACACAGGTTTAAAATATAAAGATGATGATACTTAGTTACTTCAAAATAAGTTTGGTTTACACAGGTTTCCAGTTTAGTCAGGGTTCTGTTTAGACAGGTTTTACTGTATTAGTTTAACCTTTGAAAGCAACCTACCTTCTACCAGACTGGGTGTAGAAGAAAACTAGAAATTTAATTTGGCTTTTGTATTAATACTTTGAAAGTACCATTGTTTGTGGGGTTCCAATTTTCTTTGATTTCTAGGTTAGCAAGAAATTCAGATCCTATCGAAATGCATTTTTCCCTAGAATTTAAATGCATAGAATCAAAACAAGGAATTTAAGTACCTACAAATAGTGACATATGTTAAAACCACAATAATTGGTGTCCACAAATTAAAGTACTTCCACAATAAATCATATTGCCCTGTATATTTGGTACAAAATTGAATACATTAAGAAGTTCATGTATTTATTCTTTAAAGGGAACAATAAATGGGAAAAAATGAATTTTAATTTTGTTTTACAGTGACACCAAGTCCCTCTGGAACACAATCTACTATCATTTCATCCCCAATCAACTGTAACTTTGAAGACAGAAGGATCTGTAATTACGTACAGGATAAAACAGACAGGTTTGACTGGTCCAGAAATTCTGGATCTACTAGATCTTCAACTACTGGACCAAGGGCTGATCATACATATGGAACAACAGCAGGATCCTACATGTACACAGAGGCTTCATATCCAAGAAAGCCTAGAGATGCTGCAAGGTAACTTATCATGTAAAGTTCATCCTGTTATGATGTGTTTTATAGCAATTTCTTGAATGTTAAACACTTCAGTGATGTTACGGTTTGAGTTCTTGCTATATTTGTTAGTTGACCCTGGTTGTGTTATCATGAAACATTTGTTGCTTCTCCTCAAAACAATACTTAACAAAGTAAGTTCAAAGAGTTGTCTTTGTAAACTGGTTGATAGAAATACAAATGTTGCTACTTCATGTTCTTGTTAAAAAAAAAACCTGAGTGAGTTGTCTAGAAGAAGGCAGTGCTTACCATGATACAGCAGAGTGATAGCTAGCATGGTTTGAAGCGTTAATTATCTTTATACATGAATTTGATTATAAATTGTAATTCTATTTTCTGCAATTTTTGTTAATCTCGGGGATGATTCTATTCTGCTTTTTAGTCGTTTTCCCCTATCAAAGTCCAGAGTTAACCATTACAATTCTTTGATAACATAGCCATATTTGACTTCCAGTGATAGTGATGCTTGACTCCCTGATAACCATTTCTGCTATGATACATAAGTGCATTCGTAACTTTATTTTTTTAATTAAGATTTTTATCAAAATTATTTACAAGGAGTTCAGTATCAAATCAAATATTCCTTTTAAACTAGGAAACGCTTATGATAAAAAAATAATTAAATAACATATTTAATTGTACAGGCTTTGGACTCCAACATTCTTACCACAAAATGGACAGTGTTTATCATTCTGGTACAATATGAATGGACGAAACATGGGTACAATGAATGTATATGCCAACAGCAACACAACAGGGAGATCACAACTTGGAAAAGCAATCTGGTCCCTATCTGGTAACCATGGACCAGTCTGGTACCAACAATTTGTCCGACTACCAGTAGGAAATGCAATCAATGTAAGCTCTGATCATAATAAATTAGTCAATGAAATGATTTAGATTATATCTATACAATAATTTCCTACTAGTAACAGCCTCTTATTTAGAGCAAAAACAAGTGAACTTACATGAGGCAAACTCCCACTCAGTATAGGGAATTGCAACTAGCTGTATGAAAAATTGTGAAAATCTTTGATTTTACTGTTAAAGCATCAATTTACTTTTCGTGTTCACCTTTTTGACAAGACAAAAGTTAAGAAAAACATTTCCAAAAATAATTTGTGTATAAATTATTTTGTAGATCGTATTTGAAGGTATTATAGGAAATGGAATAGCAGGAGATATGGCTATAGATGATGTTCAGCTTACGACAAACTGCCCAAGTCCAGGTACAACTAATCTTTTTAGTAAACTGCGGCTTAGTAACATTCATAGGATCATTTTAATTTTTGGAGGGTCTTGAAGCTTGTTTTTTGTACTGTTGGTTAGTATTCACTGTAGCAGACTATACATGTGTGTTTTCTCTTCCTTTGTGCTTTATTTGGATTATTGTTATATCTGTGTGTTGTTACAGGTTCATAGCCCCATTATTTGCTACACATTGTCATGGTTAAAACTTCACTTTGAAGTCCTTATTTGTAGTGTTTGCTTTGGAATAAATACTGTTCTAAATTAATTGGTGGCAGACAGTTTCCTTTGGTTATTTTATTCTATATTTTATGTATTGAGCAGAATCATATAGTAACTGTTGTGTTTATTAATTGTCAAGATGTCTCTGTAACTTGGAATAGAAAGGAAAAAAAATTCATGGGTCAAATATGATGCTGTATAGTAGAATGCTGGATATAAAGAGTATAACTTCAGAATTGTATTTGGAATGGTGACTCGATTTTTACTTTCAGGGGGAGGAATGTGGTACTGCGTGTTTCAGCTGTCATGATGCCTTCTTGTCATATTATCTAAGAAAGTGTTGTGATAGTTGAAATACTTGGTTTCCTTGGCAACAATAAGTCATGTGGTCATTTTGTTTTCTAGGTTATTCTATGTGTTTGATTATCAGAAAAGAGATTGTATTAGAGTTAGCATATATTCCTGAATGATTTGGTCATGGGGTGCTTTATGGAATAATGTTGATATTTTGGATTATGGATATATATCTAGCTTGTCTTGAGGTATTTTCCCAGCTGTGAAAATCTTTTTTTGTATACTGAGAAGACAGTTGACATAATGTGACATCATTTTTTCTGGAAAAGGTTGCATATTTGATATTTTTTGGCTTTGCATTTCATTTGTGTGTAAAAAAAACTTCATTTGCTTGGGATACCAATTTCATTTTTGCTCAGGATTTTTACCCAGAGATTTGATTTTGTGTTTCTTCCTTCTTGTTAATGTGTGTGAGTTCATTGGATGTTAGTTACAATCATCCTGCTATTAACAATACATTTACTTTCAAAGGTTTTGTAAGTGAGACACTTTTTGTAATCATGACAACAAAAACATTATGTTTTGCTCTATAAGTAACAGTTTCAAGTTATGAAAAGTATGTAATTTAGGGTATAACTTATAAATGTAATTATTAAGAAATACATGTAACCTAAATTTGTAATTTTGTTTCTTTGAACTTTTATGAAATGCCAAAATTGCAGAAATTTGAAATTTCAAAAGATAATTTACTACGTTTCAAAAATTTCATCCAGAAACTTTAAACGGTTTATAAATTTGTAACTTTTTAATTCAGTTATTTTGATATATTGAAACAGGAGATTGTAACTTTGAGAAGGGGCAGTGTGGATGGAAAAATTCTAGAACGGACAATTTCGATTGGATACTATTCAGTGGTGCATACGGTGGAAGACGACCACACCCAAGTGGAGACCATACTTACGGAATTGGAAAAGGTAACTTTATTTCATAACAAAAAATGTCTTGAACTAGTTTTCATGGCAGGTACATTTGATGTATGTGAACGGGATCAATACACACACAAACTTTGATTACACAGATTTACATTTTATACCCCCGCAGACAAAATTTGGGGGGTATTTAGGAATCGCCCTGTCTGTCAGTCTGTCTGTCTGTCCGTTTGTCCATCTGTCTGTCTGTCCACACTTCTTGTAAGCGCAACTCCTCTTAAACCACTTAAAGGATTTAGGTGAAACTTTACACAAAGGAAGGACACTATTATGAGATGTGCATGAAGGAATATAATTATTGTCCAAAACCAGCAAGGGGAGATAATTTGACTTTGACGTTTCGTAGATTCCATGTATGGGTTACCTGTAAGTGCATCTGCTCTTAAACCACTTAAATTTGCACTTACCATATTGATTCAGGGTTCAATGAGCGGGGGGTATATTTGGCTGCCATTTGGTGACAGCTCTTGTTATTATAGTATTATATGGGAAAATTTTGCTAAAACATATACTGAGGAATTAAAAGTAAAGCACTTTCTGTACAAATGAAATGTCAAAAGTGTACGGTGAATTAATAGTTATGCACTTGTCAAATGAACAGTAATGCACTTTCTCTACAAGTTGAAAGTCAAAGGTGTAACAGTGAATAAACAGTAATGCACGATCTGTACAAGTTAAATGTCAAATGTTTTACAGTGAATTAACAGTAATGCACTTTCTGACTTTCTGTACAATTTGAAAGTCAAATTTCTAACAGTAAATGAACAGTAACTCACTGTTTGCATAATTCAAAAGGTCTGTTTATAAACACAGCAGATAAGATATTTGTATGCTATGAAAAAAAAAACCATTAAATTATATTTTGTCAAAAATGAATACTTTCAGGACATTTCATGTACAGCAATGTAGCAGGACAAAGCAAAGGATATACAGCTGACTACATGTCACCAAATCTACCACCAACAAGTGTAAAGGGACAGTGTATAAAATTCTGGTTTTTATTCCAAAATAACCAAGCAGGGACACTTACTGCCTATGTTACAATTGTAAGTCATTCTTGTTGTAGTGTTCTGTCAGTGTTTTATGTCCGAAGATGAAATGTCTGGAGCATATTTTTAACCCTTGTCTGTCTACTTGTCTGTTCATCTGTAGGGGCAAAAAATGTAGGATGTATGATGGCAGTAACTTCAGAAATGTGCTGTACACACAGTTCAGTTTGTAAATGTACCACTATGAAAGTATTATTATTCATGGGGTGTTGGATTTTGCAGTTGACTCTAACCACAAAATTAAAGGCCCAAAGAAATTAAAATTAAGCTTTACCATGCAATGGAGAAAGTCTAAAACCACAAATTTAGAAACCTACGAATCTCTGAATTTTAGCAAAACCACAAAAATTGGAACCCATGAAAATAAAAGCATCCACATCAAATTTTGATATAAAATTTTGGTTGCAGTATTTCAGTCATTTCACATATTCTTTCTATAACAAAAAATATTATGGTGGAATTCCCGGATGATTAACATATTTTATTTGCAATTCTTCAATGAACATACCAATATTCCTCCAGTAACACCTATAAAACTCCTTCTAAACTCCTGTCTTTTGTCTTCCCGTCAAGCAATCAAGCTTCTATAGAATTCTATTGTACACCAATTTGTACTGCCTGAAGGGGTTTACCTTGAAAATTCGGGTGATGAAAAATTGGTATACAGTAGAATTCTATAGAAGCTTGATTGCTTGACGAGAAGACAGAAGACAGGAGTTTAAAAGGAGTTTTATAGGTGTTACTAGAGGAATATTGGTATGTTCATTGAAGAATTGCAAATAAATATGTTAATCATCTGGGAAATCCGCCATAAAACATGTCAATGTGACATTCTAATGAACTTGTATGTACCTGTTGGATTTGATTAATACTGGATAAAAGGCTTTCAAAAATCATATTTGTCTTTTACACAGGGAAGCAACACTGTACCTCTATGGACCAGGACATATTCAGATACTGCAGCTAAATGGCAGCCAGGTCAGTTTGCTGTGACTAGTATTTCTAGCTCATACCAGATACGGTTTAGAATGATGTCACCTGGACCAGTTAATGGATATGTAGGCTTGGATGATATCACATTCACTGCTGGTAGTTGCCAAGGTAACCATTATTTTTGCATCTGCAATAGATTTTATAATTTGTGTTAAATTTTCATATTATTCATTGTTTTATTTTTTTTTACTTTAACATAAATAGTGTTTAAGGATACAAATATAAATAATATATGAAAAATTATGATTTCTTTAATAAATAAATCCAAAAACTAAGAGACTACAGTGTTTAAGGACTTTTGGTACATCTTGATTTTCAATTTTGAATATAAATATCGACTCTGTTTACTTTTAGTTTTACCAGTGGATGCAATGACAGGAAGTACATTAGCTCCCCTTTCCACAATGCCAACAACAATAGGACCGTCGTCTGGTAAGTTCCATAATGATAAATTTATTGAAAATGATACTAACCAGTTGATTATATTCATGTGCTAAAGAGGTGATGAAGATAGATTTTTGATAAGGGCTGTTCTAGAAAAATGGATATGGAGGTGTTTGAAGGCACTTTTCATTAACCCCCACAACCAATAGATTTTCTCCCCATATGAACAATGCAAAAAGATGATGAAAACACAACCATCCACAGCAATTTGTATAAAGTGCCTTCAAAGGGTCCTGGACCAATTTTTTTTTTCTGGAACAGCCCTAAGTTGATATCCCATGGAAACTTTATTACTTATTTGGATTCATTTTCAAAGTGTAAAATTTTTGTAATGGAATGAATTTGATTTTCTTTTTGAAAAATATTTTCAAAATAGATATCCATCTTTCCATTGATCATACATTTGGTTTCTGATTAAAGTTTGCTTGAAAAAATGTGAAAGAATTTTGAACATTATAGGAATAAAAGTCATTTTGGAGGAGTTTATCGATGTGTAAACGCGGCCGACTCACTCTCAAACTAAATAAAGTCCGAAGGACTTTATGTAAAGTTTGTGAGTGAAAGGCCTCGTTTACACATCCATAAACTCCTCCAAAAAAACTTTTATTTCTTATAATTCCAATCCTTTGAAATTAAAGCAATGTTTTCACTGAATTTGACGTCACCATATACTGCACTATTTTCCTCAGAGCATATTTATGGGCAAGAAAAGTTTATCGAGAAAATAACTTTGTTGTTGTTTGTGCTTTGACCAATGAAATTGGACGTTGCAATAGCAATGGGAATTATCATATACAAAACTGCAACAGACAGGTTTAGGGCTGTTACAGTAAAAACTTCACTGTGTGGTTGAAATAGTATCTAAATTTATACCCCCTACCAAGAGAAAAAAAAATATATAGTTAACCCAAAAGGTCATAACAGAAATTTACCCACAACCAACAGAAAAAAAAATCATTAGAACTCCACTCAGCAGTGGGAATTTTAAAAGGAATTGTCCTTTACATTTAGCATAATTCTATGTTTAGTTCTAAGTTACATTGTAATACACTTTTTTCTCTTCATTTTTCGGTTGTTAGAGAATTCTAATGGACATGTAAGCTGTAACAGATATCTATGATGATTTCTTTAATTTTAGCTCCATCACAGTATGACTGCAATTTTGAACAGAACTTATGTACATGGTCTCAGGTAACAAATGGACAGGACCAGTTTGATTGGACAAGATTTCACGGCAGCACTGGTACCGCTGGGACTGGACCAACTACTGATCACACGACAGGAACATGTAAGTGTAAAGTTGGAAAAGGAGGTTTTATATCCCTACAGAAAGAAGAAGGAAGAATTATTAATCTTTTCAAATAAAATGTACTATCTTTCAGCTATGTCATGACGAAAAGTAGAACTGTTGCTATAAAGGTGCTAATTTCTGTGAGGGTTTTATTTTCCCTATAGTAATCTGTGAAAATGAATCCTAAAAGAAAATTTCTAACAGCTTAAATTCAGACATTTATGGGCATAATACAGGTGAATGGTTGTAAACCTACATTTCCCAAATTTTAACACAGGAAAAAATATAACCCTTTACAGTATGTCACTTCAAAAAGTAGTCTACCATATCAAAAATATTAAATATCACAACAGCAATATGCTGTGTCATGTCCGAAACTTGCTATGTCATTGCATTAACATGCTATCTTATTGCAGAAACATATTGTGTTATGATAGGAGCATGTTATGTCATGGCAAAAGCATGTTATTGCAACAACATTATATGTCATTTTAGGGACATCATAAATCTTACATAACATCAATATTTTTAGTTCTGTCTATTTAAATTGAATTAATGTACCATTGAGGAAAAACAAAGTAATAATAAAAGCGAAACATTTCTGTTTTCAGCTGCTGGGTACTATATTTACATAGAAACATCCAATCCACGTAGACCTAACGACAAAGCCCAGATTATCAGTACCAACATTGTATCTACCACTGTAAAATGTCTGAAATTCTGGTACCACATGTATGGATCTAATGTAAGAACTCTTAATGTTTACCTCAAGAGTGGCACAACTCTTGGTAAACCAGTCTGGACACGCACTGGTACCCTCAGCAACAAGTGGTACCAAGCCCAAGTGGATATACAGGGAAGTTCCACATATCAGATCTTATTTGAAGGTGTTCGAGGAACAAGTTACAAGGGAGATATTGCTTTAGATGATATTTCAGTAGCAGAAGGTTCTTGTCAAGGTTTGTTTTCTGATTATTATTTTGAGGAACTTTCGTAAAAGTTTTATTTTTTCCATACTTATAGGAAATATAAAATATGTGAAATTTTTGGTAAGTTGTAGTCAATTCTATGAAGGAACTGACGTTGCACTTAGTAATCAGTTGCTAATTAAAAAGTAGGAAAAATTTACTACAATTCTTTTAAATCATGAATTAGTATTGTACAATACCAAAAGAAAACACAAAAAGTATCAAATTCTTACAATCACTTGTTGGACAACAAGTAATCAAATGCAACCTTTATCATTCTTAGAATATTTTTCATTGAATTTATTGTCTTTTACTTTGTTTGAGAAATTCAAGAAAATTTTTCAGGAACTTTAAATGGCGTGTGTACTTTCGAAGATCCTAAACTTTGTGGTTATAGTCAGGATAGAACAGATAACTTTGATTGGTCGAGAAAGAATGGGCGAACAGCTTCAGCTAGTACTGGTCCAACCAATGACCATACATATGGCACATCGGCAGGTACGTCAATATAAAACTGAATAAAATTACATATAGATAATGTGTTAAAATTTGAATATACATGTTTAAGAGATTCCTTTAATCATTGTGTAGAAAAATCCGAGCCAAGCTGCCACAGTTTCTATTCACTTAAAGGTATTTAAGGATTTCTGTAGTGTTGATTTTAGATCAGATTTTTCAAATTTTGTAATTATTAGAAATTGATATGGTCAACATATATAAATAAGCAAAAACATTGGTAATTTCCATATATACATGTACACATATCTAGAATAGAGCAGAGACAGAAAAAAAGACTATTCCTTCATATAAGAACTGCTTTCTCTTTTGAATGTTACTCAAACATCAGTACAATATCGGTTTCAGGATACTATGTATATACTGAAACATCAGCACCAAGAAGTTCTAATCAGAGGGCACGTTTGATTGGTCCAACCAACCCACCAACAACTGGAGCATGTTTGGAGTTCTGGTACCACATGTATGGTAGAACAATGGGAACATTGAATGTTTATTCTGCAGCTGGAGGAGCAAGGGGTAGACCCATCTGGACAAAGACAGGGAACCAGGGCAACAAATGGATAAATGCACAAGTCACTGTGGTCTCAAGAGCTTCTTGGCAGGTAAATACACATCTATCATTTCTTTATTGTCAACTGAGGGAACTTTGCAAAATATTTATCATTCCCACGAAATGTAACTTTTTGTGCGGCTTTCTCCTGGTTGAGCATCTAATTTGAAATTTTCTGAGATTTCTTTCTTGCTTAATAAAACTTTCATTTATTGCATGATGATAATAATGACATGAAGATGCTTAAACAATGGAAAAGTGGGTTCAAAGTCCACCTATATAGATTTTATAGAATGTGTGGAATTGTCTCACACCTAAAAACCCTCATATTGGCAGACTTGATTTATATAAGTGGTAAATTTCACAAATTCATTGAAAGAAGTGTATAATATTGGTCAGTCTAGATCTTATAAGGACAATGTGACATGCTTGTTCATGAAATGTGGTTGTTTCACAGAAGGTGTTCTGTATGGTATATTTATAGGTTGTTTTACAGTAGGTAATCTGTATGGTATATTTATAGGTTGTTTTATAGTAGGTAAT